>SJYC01111344.1:0-36577 GCA_006408675.1 Madoqua kirkii | reverse complement strand
CTTACTTTATCATAATGATCTTGCTTTTTAAACATTTTAAATAAAATCTATTATACCAAATGCACCATTTGAAGTCTACAGTTCAAAAAATTTCAACAAAATGATATCCATGTAACCACTAGCACAATTTAATATAAAACATTTCTTTCACTCTAAAAGTACCCCTTGCACTCTTTCCAAACTCTAGTCAAACATAACTGGATATCTAGCTTCCATCATTCTGGATTAGTTTTTCCTGCTTTATAATTTCTTTTAAGTAAAATTATAAAATAAGTGTCTTGTCTGAGACTTTTTTTACTCAACATAATGCTTTTTTATGTATACAAGTCATCGTGTGTATCAGTAGCTTGTTCCTTCTGGAAAGTTGGTTCCACTGATGAATATTTGGATTAGTTTTATTATGAATATTTTCTATAAATATATCTTTTAAAAATGTGTAAGAATATATGTCCTTATTTCTATGGGTGAATAGCTAGGAGCAGTATGGCCAGGTAAGATGATAATTGCATGTATCTCTTTGTAAGAAATTGTAAGATCACATTTCAAAGTGATACTATCATTTTAAACATCTATCACCAATGTATGAAAGCTCCAGTTGATACACATGTTCCCTAACACTTGGCACTGTCTTTTAATTTTAATCATTTTACTGAATGCATTCTGTTATCAAATTGTAATTTTTAACTTTCATTTTCCAGATTAATAAATTAGACCATATTTTCATGTACTTACTGAGCATTTGTATGTCTTCTTTGGTGAAGTATTTGTTCAGATTCTCGATCCATTTTTAATAGTTTTTTCTTCTTCTTACTGAATTGTAAGAGTTCTTCATAAATTCTAAATAAAAGTTCTCTGTCAGATATGTGTTTTTCCAAAAGTTTTTGATTGCTTTTTCATGTCCTTAATAATTATGCTTCAAAGAGAAGTTATAAAATTTGATAAAGGTCAATGTATTAATCATAGTCTATGGCTTGCACATTTAAGGTAATCACTGACATGTTAAAGTTTAAGTCTGTCATCTGTTGATTTTTCTTTCCTCTCTCTCTCTCTCTCCCTTTCTTTTGCCTACCTGTGAGTTATCAAACATTTTTCATGGTTCCATTTCTTTGAATGTATAGTGTTTGGGGTATATATTACTATAAGTTCAGTTTGTGGCTCTGGGTAATCCATATACATATTTGACTTGCCAGTCTACTGGAATCAATATTTACCACAAATAATCTAAACACACACACACACACACACACACACACACACACATAGTACAATTCTGACAGAGGAAATATGAAGCTATGGACACTATATCCACAGCTGCATTTCAGTACTCTGGAGTTTGCAAACAGACACTGCTAGACTGCTGAAGTTGGTTATAGCATGTATTGAAAGTCAGCATAGCCTAAGGGGTTAAAAGCCTTCCCTAGAGCCATGTGACTAAAGACTTGTTATCTCTACAGTTCTTTGCTTCCCTTTGCCAAGTTTCCTCATCTGCAAGAAAAACATCTATTTCTGTTTTAGTGACTATGCCAAAGCCTTTGACTGTGTGGATCACAAGAAACTGAAAAATTCTGAAAGAGATGGGTATACAAGACCATCTGACCTGCATCTTGAGAAATCTGTATGCAGGTCATGAAGCAAGAGTTGGAACTGGACATGGAACAATAGACTGGTTTCAAATAGGAAAAAGAGTACGTCAAGGCTGTATATTGTCACCCTGCTTATTTAACTTATATGCAGAGTACATCATGAGAAATGCTAGACTGGAAGAAACACAAGCTGGAATCAAGATTGCCTGGAGAAATATCAATAATCTCAGATGTGCAGATGATACCACCCTTATGGCAGAAAGTGAAGAGGAGCTAAAAAGCCTCTTGATGAAAGTGAAAGAGGAGAGTGAAAAAATTGGCTTAAAGCTCAACATTCAGAAAATGAAGATCATGGCATCCAGTCCCATCACTTCATGGGAAGTAGATGGGGAAACAGGGGAAACAGTGTCAGACTTTCTTTTTGGGGGCTCCAAAATCACTGAAGATTGTTACTGCAGCCATGAAATTAGAAGACGCTTAGTCCTTGGAAGAAAAGTTATGACCAACGTAGATAGCATATTCAAAAGCATAGACATTACTTTGCCGACTAAGGTCCGTCTAGTCAAGACTATGGATTTTCCTGTGGTCATGTATGGGTGTGAGAGTTGGACTGTGAAGAAGGCTGAGCACTGAAGAATTGATGCTTTTGAACCGTGGTGTTGGAGAAGACTCTTGAGAGACCCTTGAACTGCAAGGAGACCCAACCAGTCCATTCTGAAAGAGATCAGCCCTGGGATTTCTTTGGAAGGAATGATGCTAAAGCTGAAACTCCAGTACTTTGGCCACCTCATGAGAAGAGTTGACTCATTGGAAAAGACTGTGATGCTGGGAGGGATTGGGGGCAGGAGGAGAAGGGGATGACTGAGGATGAGATGGCTGGATGGCATCACGGACTCAATGGACGTGAGTCTGAGTGAACTCCAAGAGATGGTAATGAATAGGGAGGCCTGGCGTGCTGCGATTCATTGGGTCGCAGCGTCGGACATGAATGAGTGACTGAACTGAATTAAATACTAGCTCCTAGGATTAACAAGCATAGAATAAATGCCTGACACTAAGCTTTTGATTGCTAAGAAACCCACTTCAAAAGACACCATTTTGAATTAACATATTGTCAGCCATATGAAACACCTAGTAGCAAAACACCCAGATAACCCCATCAAAGTTTCCTCTTTCCAAAATTCTTGGGTAAGTAGATGTGTGTCTGTGTCTGTGTGTGTGTGTACATGCACTTAGTCATTTCTGACCCTTTGTGACCCCATGGACTGTCACCTACGAGACTCTGCTGTCCATGGGATTTCCTAGGCAAGAATACTGAAATGGGTTGCCATTTCCTTCCCCATGGGATCTTCCTGATCCAGGGATCAAACCTGCATCTTCTGCACTAGAAGGGAAACCCCTAAACCAGAGAAAGCCCTCAAAAGAATACAATAAATCTTAATATCTTTTGGGTTGGCCAAAACGTTTGTTCGAGTTTTTCCATAACACCTTATAGAAGAAACTAAAGAAATTTTTGGCCAACCTATTAAAATTCTTGAGTCTGTATAAACCTTTTACTTCGGATTTTAAAAGCCATAAAGATTCTCTCAAACAAGTATCTTGAGATAAAGATCCAGTAATCCCTAAGAGCTTGTCTACAATGTTTAAGACGGATACCTAGTATTCAGTTTAACAAACCACCAGATGTCCTTGCAATGGCAAAGTCTAAGAATAATTTTTTCTCCAATTATCCTTGATCTATACATAATGAGAAATGTTTCTACAAAAAAAATCTCCCAAGAAGATTGATATGGATTCCCTGCAAATAAAATTCTGGACCCAAAACCAAGGCCCAATTCAAAAACATACCTTGTATAATATCTACCATCTGTAAAAATGTTATTAGCTCTATCCCCAAAATCAACATTATATTTAAAATATTTAAATAGTTTAAATGAAGCAGATGGAGAGAAGCTAAACCATATGGGGTTTTCTATTAGGTTTATGTTCAATGAAAAATTAAAGTTGAGACAATATTTGCAATTCATCTGGAACTCATTTTAAATAAGACCTACGGTTTATTTTTTTTTAATGCTTTATTCTATTTTACAGTACTGTATTGGTTCTGCCATACATTGACATGAATCAGCCACAGGTGTACACGATCTCCCCATGCTAAAAGCCCCCTCCCACCTCCCTTCCCTGCCCATGTCCCCAGTTCATCCCGTACACTGGCCCCCAGCATCCTGTATCCTGTATTGAACATAGACTGGTGCTTCATCTCTCATATGATTGTATACATGTTTTGTTGCCATTCTCCCAGATCTTCCCACCCTCTCCCTCTCCCTCTGAAGCCAAAAGTCCATTCTATACCTCTGTGTCTCTTATATTGTCTCACTTTTGGGGTCATCATTACTATCTTCTAAATTCCATATATATGTGTCAGTATACTGTATTGGTGTTTTTCTTTCTGGCTTACTTCACTCTGTATAATCGGCTCCAGTTTCATCCATCTCATTAGAACTGCATCAAACTTATTCTTTTTGAGGGCTGAGTAATACTCCATTGTGTATATGTACCACTGCTTTCTTATCCATCCATCTGCTGATGGACATCTGGGTTGTTTCCATGTTCTAGCGATTATAAACCTTGCTGCAATGAACATTGGGGTACACGTGTCTCTTTCAAGTCGAGTTTCCTCAGTGTGTATGCTCAGCAGTGGGTGTGTTTTTCTTTCTGGCTTACTTCACTCTGTATAATCGGCTCCAGTTTCATCCATCTCATTAGAACTGTGTCAAACTTATTCTTTTTGAGGGCTGAGTAATACTCCATTGTGTATATGTACCACTGCTTTCTTATCCATTCATCTGCTGATGGACATCTGGGTTGTTTCCATGTCCTGGCAATTATAAACAATGCTGCAATGAACATTGGGGTACATGTGTCTCTTTCAATTCGGGTTTCCTCAGTGTGTATGCCCAGCAGTGGGATTGCTGGGTCGTAAGGCAGCTCTATTTGCAATTCTTTAAGGAATCTCCACACTGTTTTCCATAATGGCTGTACTAGTTTGCATTCCCACCAACAGTGTAAGAGGGTTCCCTTTTCTCCACATCCTCTCCAGCATGTATTGCTTGTAGATTTTTGGATCGCAGCCATTCTGACTGGTGTGAAGTGGTACCGCAATTTCTTTTTCTTTTTCTTCCCTCCTTCCTTCCTTCCTTCTCTCTTTCTCCTTCATCTTCTTCTCTTCAGTTTCTCTGCTTGTTCCTGCCTCAACACTTTAATTACCTTCCATTACTGGAATCTCCTTGGAGTCATCATCTGGTATGTGGTTGCCTTTCCCCTGGTCTCCACACCTCAGTAGAGTCTCCCTTAGAGTTAATGTCATTTAGGAAAGATTCAAAGATCCAGGTAGTCCAGGTAGGACCCTCCCTTGACAGACATGCCTCCACCAATACATGTGAAGACAGAACCCCAGATCTCTGTGTGCTTGTGGTCAGACCTCTGCCCTTTGTCACCTCTGTTATCTTCCTTGATGGCATCAGCATGTGTCTTGAGTTCTTTTGAAAGACACAGGCAGAATCTTTGACCTGGAGGAGATTTATTGTCTAACATAGCCACTGGAATTAGAATCAGAACTAGCTGAATCCGCTTGACTTCTTTCACTCATTCCTACGAACATTAAGTCAAGTTAAGTCAAGTCACTCAGTCGTGTCCGACTCTTTGTGACCCCATGGACTGTAGCCCACCAGGCTCCTCTGTCCATGGGGTTCTCCAGGCAAGAATACTGGAGTGGGTTGCCATTTTGCAACAATATATATTGAGCTTCTGTGACCCACATGACCTAGTTGGTACTGTGTAAGATGCTGGGTATCTGAATAGGGTCTCTGCCCTCAGGAGGCCTATGATGTGGTCAAAGAAGACAGATATGGGAATTAAAAAAAGCCATTATGGTGACTTTCCTGCTGAGCTAGAACTCTCTTCAGGTTATACTAGGGGCACAAAAGAGAGGCAGATATATTCTACCAGGGATAAGAAGATTGAAAAAAAAAAGAGCCTCACAGTCAAGGTTGACATCCTGAAAAGCGAAAAGTATTTGCCAGGTAGATAAGAAAGCACAGACATTCAGATCAGCAAAAGATGTTCAGCTTGTCAACCACAAATTGGCACTTCCCACGGATGCATGCCATCTACCTCTACGAGGATTAATGTGCTGCTGAAGCTGCTGACCTCCAGCACTGTCTGAAGGCGTTCAATGTGGAGAGCAGCACAGAGGCGCTATGTGCTCTGGGAAACTGGCAGGATAGATCTTTAGATAGTTAGATATTCTCAGGAGCTGATTTTAGAGCCCAATTCCTGGATCTCCTCACATCTTGAAAAATACTAACATCCTTCATGATGATGATTGTTTCTTGTGACTAGCAGAAGCTTCATGGAAACGGCAGAAATTTTCTACAGAAAAAATATGTGCTTGATTGCATGTGCTCCCTCTTTATAAAAATCACATATATACTTCCCTTCCCTACTACCTCTTTGGAGAAGTCTCTCAGAGCTATCTGAAGTGCCATCCCCTGGGCTGCAATCCTCATATTGCCCCCAATAAAACTTAACTCTCAACCCTCACGTTGTGCTTTTTTTTTTTTTTAAGTTGACAAGCTTTTGGCCAGGAAGCTGCATTTATTCAAATATTTCATTGGGACTGTAGCATGGGGAGGCATCCTTCAGAGAGCAGGGTTGAAAGAAAAAGAAGAGGCCAGACAATCAGATGGCCAGCTATTTATATGCTGGCCGAGGAGTCTGGACTGACCCCCAGCCATGGGGAAGTATTGAAGGGTATCCAGCAGGGTGGCAACACATTTATCCATGTGTTCAGTCTGTGCTTCCCTGGTGGCTCAGCTGGTGAAGAATCTGCCTGCAGTGCGGGAAACCTGGGTTCAATCCCTGGGTTGTAGAGATTCCCTGGAGAAGGTAATGGCTAAACACTCCAGTTTTCTGGCCTGAAGAATTCCATAGACTGTATAGTCCATGGAGTCGCAAAGAGATGGACACGACTGAATGACTTTCACTTTTACAGAATAAGGTATTTCATGCCAGGCATACTTCCAGGAATTAGGGTCATATCAGGCTATGGTTTTTCCAGTAGTCATGTATGGATGTGAGAGTTGGACAATGAAGAAAGCTGAGTGCCGAAGAATTGATGCTTTTGAACTGTGGTGTTGGAGAAGACTCTTGAGAGTCCCTTGGACTGCAAGGAGATCCAACCAGTCCATCCTCAAGGAGATCAGCCCTGGGTGTTCATTGGAAGGACTGATGCTGAAGCCGAAACTCCAATACTTTGGCCACTTCATGTGAAGAGTTGACTCATTGGAAAAGACCCTAATGCTGGGAGGGATTGAGGGCAGGAGGAGAAGGGCGACAGAGGATGAGATGGCTGGATGACATCACTGACTCAATGGACATGGGTTTGGGTAGATTCTAGGAGTTGGTGATGGACAGGGGGCCTGGCGGACTGTGATTCATAGGGTCACAAAGAGTTGGACACGACTGAGTGACTGAACTGAACTGAACTGAACAATGTACAAGAGATACAAATCTTTGTCCTGGACTTTCTCGGTGGTGCAGTGGGTAGGAATCTGCTTGCCAGTGCAGGGGACATGGGTTTGATCCCTGGTACAGAAAGATTCCACATGCTGCAGAGGAACTAAGCCAGTGCACCACAACTTCTGAGCCGGTGTGCAGCAGCGACTGAGCCTACATACCCTAGAGCCCGTGCTCCACAAGATAAGTCCTTGCAATTAGAAGTCCTTGCACTGCAGCAAAGAGTACCCCCCACTTACTGCAACTTGAGAAAGACCTCAAAGCAACAAAGACCGAGTGCAACCAACAATTAATTAACTTGAAAAAAAAATGACTGGAATCTTAAAAACAACAACAACTGGAATTTACTTTCCACTGATGGGAAACAATATATATTATCATTAAGTTACTTAATATAGTATGTTGATAGGCCAAATGTGCCACGTAAAAATATAGTGCAGGTTAAGGATGGACTTGGGAGGAGGAGGAAGAGACACAGTTTGAAAGAGGGTGATCAGCGATCTGAAGGAGCCAAGGAGTTAATAATGCATTGTGTGGGGAGAAGGAAGATGCCTCAGGCAGAAGGAAGCTCTGGTCTGAAGACCAGAAGGTGGGAGCAGACAAAGTCAGTATCTGGAAGAGGCCTGAGGGCTGGAGTTAAATCAAGTAGGAGGACTGGCAATGGCACCCTACTCCAGAACTGTTGCCTGAAAAATCCCATGGACAGAGGAGCCTGGTGGGCTGCAGTCCATGGGGTTGCTAAGAGTTGGACACGACTGAGCAACTTCACTTTCACTTTTCACTTTCATACTTTGGAGAAGGAAATGGCGACCCACTCCAGTGTTCTCGCCTGGAGAATCCCAGGGACTGGGAAGCCTGGTGGGCTGCTGTCTATGGGGTCGCACAGAGTCAGACATGACTGAAGTGACTTAGAAAAAGAAGGAGGACTGGATGAGGTCAAGAAAGTAATGGAAAGCGGACTTGGGGCTGAGCAGGACTCTACAGACCTTTTAAGGACTTTGGTTTATGTTGTAGAAAGATGAACAGCCATTAGGGAGAGAGAGATAAAGAGAGAGAAACAGAGAAGTAATCTATCTGACACATCACTTTAAAAATAGTCCTTCAGCTACTGAGCTCAGCACAGCCTGTCCATAGTAGAAGCAGAAAAACCAGTGAGGAGGCTCTTACAATAATCTAAGCAAGAAAGGATGGTGGTTTGAACCAGAGTTGTAGCAATAGAAGAAATAGGAAACATAGATTCTGGATATATTCAAATTTTCATTGTGGAATTACCAGCCTTTCAGTGTAGAGGGTAAATTTTTAGGTAACATTTATTGAGTGCTTAACTGTATGCCAGATAGTAGTCCAAACACTTTCTATATATCTACTTATTTATTCAGAGAAGGCAATGGCACCCCACTCCAGTACTCTTGCCTGGAAATTCCCATGGATGGAGGAGCCTGGTAGGCTGCAGTCCATGGGGTCGCGAAGAGTCGGATACGACTGAGCGACTTCCCTTTCCCTTTCACTTTCATGCATTGGAGAAGGAAATGGCAACACACTCCAGTGTTCTTGCCTGGAGAATCCCACGGGGGAGCCTGGCGGGCTGTGGTCTATGGGGTCGCACAGAGTCAGACGCGACTGAAGCGACGTAGCAGCAGCAGCAGCAGTATTCATTTATTTCCCACAACAATCCAATTGAAAGAGGAATCATTATTATTCTCCACTTTACACATGAGGGAACTGAAGCAGAGAAATAATATTGGAGTTGGGAAAATCAGAAGCTTATTCCAGGCATGAGATGATAAGGGTCCGAGTTAATGCAATAGTATTGGAAATGAAGCAGAAAATCAGGCGGTGAAGTGGCCGGGCAGAGAAGATAATATTTTCCATCTTTAGGTATTTTATTTCCTCCTTTCTGAGCCGGGCACTGCATAAGTAGCCATTAAGATGGTGCAGGGAACTTGAGTCTCTTCTCCAGGCAGAAATGTTTTTGATAACGTTTTCTTTATAAAGCTCCAAGAGACACTGTTTTTTTTTCAGAGCTATCATTTTGATTCATGGAGGAAAGTCTTTCAGACGATAATAAAGGATATAGTTGAAAATAACTGCCATGAAAATATATCCTTAAACCAAGAGAGATGGTGAAAATATAAAACTTGAGAGGGTTGAGGGAGGGTTTGTATAATAAACGTTTTAGCTTCTTTGCCTCACCATCTTCTGCTAGGTAAATTTCTAAGTAGGGACATAATTTTCATCTTACCTGTGGGATGACAGGCAATGGCATTTGCAAGCTTGAAATTATTTGAAATAGATTTTATTAATGAAGTTGTCAGCATGAGGGTGGCAGAAGGATTTAGTGGACTAGATTATCTATTGGATTCAGTTGTAAAAGACCTTGATTCTAGTTCTAATGCTGAAGCTTGCTTTATAAAACTTTATATCTTATTTATAAAACTAAGGCTATAAGAGAGCTTAGAATGAATGCTTCCAAGGCTTTTTGAGGATAAAGGAGGTACATGATGAAAGACACTTCATAAAAATCTAAAATCTTAAATTAGGAACATTTGAAGGGAGAGAGTTAAGGTTATTTACTCACTCTAGGGAATTTTTCTTTTGAATTTGCCATATTGACACTTTGCCCAAAGAAAGGGATACAGCAGTTAGAAGTTATTATGATTTACAAATGTCATTTGTCATCACAGCTGAAAGTCTTCATAACAGCTTTTCAGTCTAGACTACATTGCAAGTCTTAGATTTTATCTTCTTGGGCATCAACTGTAGTTAAGAATCTTTCCTTTAGATTTCTTTGTTCATGGGAATATTTACTCTATTTAAACGCAATTTTATGTTATACCCCTAAATTAAATCTCCATTTTGTGCCTCTGGGAGTACATTAAAAAAATATAATCTAGATAGCTTAAAGATGGTGACCTGAACTGTGTCAAAATGTAACCTTCTGCAACTTATATTTAAATTATTTGATAATTGACATCATCTTGTATTTGTTGATACGCTAAGAAAGCAGAAATTGTTAAACTGTATCATCTGTGAGCCCAATCAACCATGATTTGTAATAAGTGCATTTTACTACTTATTTCTTATTTCTTTGGCAGCTGGTGATCACATAAATATTATCTCCATTTTGTGCCTCTGGGAGTACATTAAAAAAATATAATCTAGATAGCTTAAAGATGGTGACCTGAACTGTGTCAAAATGTAACCTTCTGCAACTTATATTTAAATTATTTGATAATTGACATCATCTTGTATTTGTTGATACGCTAAGAAAGCAGAAATTGTTAAACTGTATCATCTGTGAGCCCAATCAACCATGATTTGTAATAAGTGCATTTTACTACTTATTTCTTATTTCTTTGGCAGCTGGTGATCACATAAATATTATGGGCCATAAACTAAAAGTACTAGTTTTACATTAAGTTTTAAATTAAGTTGAAATTTAAATTTAGAAGATAGTCTAGCATATGTAGAATTCACAGCCACTTGTATGTTAATTAGTTTTCAAAATTATTTTCTAAGTGTCTAGTTTCATGGCAGATTTGAGCAGAAATGGCTTCTTAGTGTCCATCTGGTCACTTTAAAAGAGTATTGAAGGAGGAAAACTTGCAATGTTGTATTAGCATTTTATGGTTGAAAAGGCCCATTTAAAGTCATCTAGCCTTAGCATCTGAGCATCTCCAGGTTAGGAACGAGATGAAATTATTTGAATTGCCTCTACAGTTCATAGTACGTGTATTTCCAGTGCCAAGGAACTTATTACTTCCTGAGGAAATCTATTCTCTCTTTACAATTTTAGACAGATATTCTTTATATTGAATCCAAATTCATCTCCCTCTAACCCTTAGGTCCTTGTTGCAACCCCTGGGACTAAGCTGTATGAATAGAATTCATTTTCCATGTGACAACTCTTCAAATATTTGAAAAAATATATCATGCAAGCCACCTTCCCACCCTCCCTTCTTGCCTCTGTCCTCTCTGCTTAAAGCTAAACAACCCAGAAAGAACTGTTATTTGTGAAATAGAGGCAAGAACCCTCACCAATCTGATTAAGTTTAGCAACTTATCATTGAGGAGATACACATTCTTCCTTTTGAGGAACACTAAAAATATATTTCCTCATCTTCATTCTTTTGGAATTGATTTCACCTAGTGTTCTTGCCTGGAGAATCCCAGGGACGGGGGAGCTGGTGGGCTGCCATCTATGGGATCGCACAGAGTCG
This sequence comes from Madoqua kirkii, assembly GCA_006408675.1. Classification (NCBI taxonomy): domain Eukaryota; kingdom Metazoa; phylum Chordata; class Mammalia; order Artiodactyla; family Bovidae; genus Madoqua; species Madoqua kirkii. The sequence continues at coordinate 25,197 of SJYC01111344.1, read as the reverse complement.
GACACGACTGAAGCGACTTAGCAGCAGCAGCAGCAGCTGCAGAATTCTAATAGCTCATCTTCCTCCCCAGGGTCTTGGAATCTAACTCATATGAGTCAAAACACTTGAACTCATCAAAGGATTTGCAAACTCTCTCAAAGTGTCTACATTCATCTTGGGCTTCTTATTTTTATATTTTGTTTTATTGTAGTAAGAACACAACTTGAAATCCAGCCTCATCTTAACACAATTGTTAGTGTCCATGATGTTATTGTTGACTATGGGTTCAGTGGACAGCAGGTCTGTAGAATTTATTCATCTTGTTTAACTGACACTTCATGCCAGTTGATTAGTAGCTCCTCTTTTCTCTGTCTGCTCAGCTCCTGGAAACCACTGCTCCACACTTTGACTCTATGAATCTGACTACTTTAGTTACCTTACGTAAATGAAATCATGCATTATTTTTCCTCCTGGGACTGGCTTATTTCACTTAGTATAATGTCTTCCAGATTCATCCCTGGTGAGGCATGTTGCAGGATTCACCTGCTAAATGGCTGTTATAACAAAAAAAATAACAGTTTTTGTGAGGATGAGGAAAGATTAGGACTTCTTGCTCATTGCTGATGGGAATGTAAAATAAGGCAGTTGCTATGGAAGACAATACAAAGTTCTTCAAAAAGTTAAAAATAGAACTACCATATGAATTATCAATGCTGCTTTAGGTATTTATCTCCCAAAATTGAAATCAGGATCTTGAAGACACATTGGCACTCCTATCAGGTTCATTGCTTAACTATTCACAGTAGCCAAGATGTGGAAGCAACCTAAATGTCCATAGACAAATGGAATGATAAAGAAAATGTGGTATGTACATACAATGAAATACTAGTCGGCCTTAAAAAAGAAAAAGAAAATTGTCAATGCTGATATCTCTCCAGATGCTCTTTTTTAAAAAAATCTGCTTGGTGGAAGAAAATTAAATCTCAATAAAAGTGAAAAAAAAAACCATATGTGTGTGTGTCACACACACGTGTGAGAGATTCATGTATGTTGCACCATATTGAACAATTGGCCATGCCCCTCTATGAAATTTTCATTATAAACATAATGAGAGCTCTGTGATCCCAAGTCACTTTCACACATCTCAGCCTCTTCAGAGGCTATTTTCATAGCTCTGTGACAGTCACTCTTGTCTGCACATCTGCACATGAATATGTGCCTTCCCCTCCAGATTTTAGATTAATTTTAACTGAAATTGTTAATAATTACATAATAGGAATTGCTTTTTTGAAAGCTTTTAACTCTGTTGAAACATTCATCCTTTTTAGCTTCTCAAGCCCTCTTCCCATGACTGTTTTCCTCTGGGTTGCATTTGGAAGCCTGCCTTCTTTCAATTGATGTCATGTAGCTGATGCTAGTCTTCCCTTGAGTGGCCATAACTAATTCTAGGGTTGCATGGTCATTTTTCTCCTATGTTTTATTTTGCTCTTAACTTTACAGTCAATCTTACCTTGTGAGTTAGAATTACATCCAATTCAGCAAACTCCCCATCTTTTTCTCTATATTTTGAAAAGATGCACTATTTCAGGAGGTCAAGTGAAGAACTCAGCAGACACACTGTTTTGCCCAAATGAGACTTCCAGCAGGTAGCTAGAGGATTGACCTCACTCTCCACAAGTATTTGAGCTACTCAAAGTCAGAGGCAATGATTTACTACTACTCAGTCACTGGGTGTGAAGTGTGTATTTAGAATTCAGAACCTGAGCTTATACAGCATAGCTCTGCCTTATATCAGCTACGTGACTTTGGGCAACTTGTTTAACTTTGGTGTTTTAGTGTTCTCACTGTGAAATGAGAAGAACAAAAGTACATAATTCACAGTATATTTGATGAGCATTTGAAAAGTTGTTGTTGTTCAGTCACTCAGTCATGTCCAGCTCTTTGCAACCCATTGGACTGCAACACTCCAGGCTTCCCTGTCCTTCACTATCTCTTGGAGTTTGATTAAACTCATGTCCATTGAGTCGATGATGCCATCTAACCCCCTCATCCTCTGTAGCCCCCTTTTCCTCCTGCCCTCAATCTTTCCCAGCATCAGGGTCTTTTTCAATGAGTTGGCTCTTCCTACCAGGTGGCCAAAGTATTGGAGCTTCAGCATCAGTCCTTCCATGGTATATTCAGGGTTAATTTCCTTTAGAATTGATTGGTTTGGTCTCCTTGCTGTCCAAAGGACTCTCAGGAATCTTTTCCAGTACCACAATTTAAAAGCGTCAACTCTTTGGCACCCTTCCTTCTTATCTTTCAACTCTTACATCTGTACATGACTACTGGAAAAACCATAACTTTGACTATATGGACCTTTGTCGACAAAGTGATGTTTCTGCTTTTTAACACCCTGTCTAATTTTGCCATAACTTTTCTTCCAAGGAGCGAGTGTCTTTGGATTTCATGGCTGCAGTCACCATCCACAGTCACTTTGGAGCCCAAGAAAAGAAAATTTGTTACTACTTCTACTTTTCCCCTTTGTATTTGCCATGAAGTGCTGGGACAGGATATAATAATTTTAGTTTTTTGAATGTTGAATTTTAAGCCAGCTTTTTCACTTTCCTCTTTCAACCTCATCAAAGAAGTTCTTTAGTTCCTCTCTGCTTTCTTCTATTAGAGTTGTGTGTTAGTCTCTCAGTCATGTCTGACTCTTTGTGACCCAAGGACTATAGCCTGCCAAGCTCCTCTGTATATTCCTGGAGAATATGGGGGTGGGTTGCCATTCCTTTCTCCAAATTAGAGTTTTATCATCTGCATACCGGAGAAGGCAATAGCACCGCACTCCAGTACTCTTGCCTGGAAAATCCCATGGACGGAGGAGCCTGGAAGGCTGTATTCCATGGGGTTGCTGAGGGTCGGACATGACTGAGTGACTTCACTTTCCCTTTTCACTTTCATGCATCGGAGAAGGAAATGGCAACCTATTTCCAGTGTTCTTGCCTGGAGAATCCCAGGGATGGGGGAACTTGGTGCGCTGCCATTTATGGAGGGCATACTTGAGGTTTTGGATATTTCTCCTGGCAGTCTTGATTCCAGCTTGTGATTCACCTAGTCCAGCATTTTGCATGATGTACTCTGAATATAAGTTAAATAAACAGGGTGACAATATAGAGTCTTGACACACTCCTTCACATATTTTGGTACCCTAGGATTGTAGCCCACCAGGCTCCTCTGTCCATGGGATTATCTAGGCGAGAATACTGGAATGGGTTGCCATGCCCTCCTCTAGGGCATATTCTTGACCCAGGGATCAAACCCATGTTTATTATGCCTCTTGCATTGGCAGGTGCTCTGTTTACCACTAGACAGCCTCACCCGTCATTTAAATAGTTGGTGTATGTAAAGTGCTGAAAATAGTACCTGCCAGACAATAAGCATCAATAAGTGTTTTTTGTTATTATTACTCTGTCAGTGGGTTGGTAAACTTATGTAAACTTAGCTGAAAAAAATTCCTCCCCTCCCTGTGAGGGGGACTTATAGTAGGGAGCATTTAGGAATATTCTCTTTGTCCACAATAAGTGTGTCCACAATAGGGTGAAATGTGCTACAAGAAAAATGTCCTCACATTAGTTGTGTTCATTTGGGTAATACCAGCACCTCCTAATACAATGCATGGTGCAAGGTAAGGTATTCAACGTTTGATGAACTAGAAGATAGGAACAAGAGTGGAAAAAAATTGTGTGTGTGTAGGGGGACAGTTCTGCCACTGTATGGGTCAGGAGAATGTTCTCTTCTGGCCAGTTATTTGCAAGTTTTCCCACAATAATGTTACTTCTCTTTCTTTATCCCACTTCCTTCTTTTTTACCCCTAATACTTTCCACTATGCCTCGAAATGTCTGCCTTTAGGACCTGAGATTCCCACAGATTTGTTTCCACATTCTCTCCTAGTAACTCTGCTTCTAATATTCTGTTCCAATGATTGCTACAATGGCACCAAATCCTGGGGTAAGTTTGAAGCTACCAAATGAAAGAAGGTCAGAGGGGACTAAGGGAGTTCCAGAGGCACAAATAGTCCCCCAATTCATGGAATTTTAGGCTCACTGTTACTTTCCTAGTGAGTAATTTTAGGCTCAGCGCTCTTTCCTTCCCTCTTCTAGGACTATGTAAGACTGGGTTAGTGAAGGAAGCCAGTTCTTACTCTTCTCCCCTATGTAACCAATACAGAGATTGCAAAATAATATAACTCTAATACACTGAATAATTTGTAATATGCCAGATTTTTGCCTTAGAGATATATATCATTGTGACCTCATAAAAACTATATCAATCATTACTATCACATTTTATATAGATTGCCAAACTTCAAATGAGTAATCTATGATCCAAGCGTTCAGTGACAGACTCCCATATGAACAGACTAAACAAACTCCAAAACCAATTATACAGAGTATTCCACTCTTTTGTCCCACATAGGGGAGTGTTGACCCTAATGGGAAAATATAACTATGTAGGAAGGGATGAAGCCACTGTGCCAGGTGTATGAGGGAGGGTTGTTTAAGACCTGGCCGTATTACAGTATTAAAATTATGCCTCTTAGGTGCTTGCCTACTTAGTCTACAACTAGGGCCTGTACTAAAGCATAGATTTTTTTAAAGCAGAAGTATATTTTTCAAGTGTTTATGAATATGGTCAGAGGAAAAGGTCGTAACAGAGAGCTGAAACTGATATCACAGAGATGATTATATTTGAGATTTATGTGGTGTTGGAGAAGACTCTTGAGAGTCCCTTGGACTGCAAGGAGGTCCAATCAGTCCATCCTAAAGGAAATCAGTCCTGGGTGTTAACTGGAAGGACAGATGTTGAAGCTGAAGCTCTAATACTTTGGCTACCTGATGAGAAGAACTGACTCATTTGAAAAGACCCTGATGTTGGGAAAGATTAAAGGCAGGAGGAGAAGGGGAAGATAGAGGATGAGATGGTTGGATGGCATGCTGCAGTCCATGGGGTCTCAAAGAGTCGGACACAACTGAGGGACTGAACTGAACTGAAACTTCCATTAAGTTGCCATTTTAAAAAGAGAGCAAGTCAGATTGAGGCATATGTATAAAAACTGAATGCCTGAAAGACTGAAGAAGAAGGTATGAGAAAATAGGGAAAAAAGAATCATCTTCTTCAATAATAGAAAAAAAGTAATAATCACCTTTCCCCAGAAAAAAAAAAAAACAACTAGATTGTAAAACAAGATCACCTGAAGACAGCTTTTAGACATGATTTTTCACTGGTTTTCCTTATTCATTTTCTTATTAACTTATTCAGTAGTTTCAAGAATATTTGAAAACCTCGGCTTCCTAGGTGGAGTTAGTGGTAAGGAACCTGCCATTGCAGGAGTCTAAGAGACACAGATTTGATCCCTGGGTCAGGAAGATCCCCTGGAGAAATGGCAACCCACTCCAGTATGCTTTCCTGGAGAATCCCACGGACAGAGGAGCTGGGCGGGCTATGGCCCCTAGGATCACACACAGTCAGACAGGACTGCAGCGACCTAGAACTAGCACACTGGCAGTGGTAGCGGTAAAGAGTCCACCTGCTAATGCAGGAGATGTGGCTTCTATTTCTGGGTCAGGAAGATCCCCTGAAAGAGGAAATGGTAACCCACTCCAGTATTTCTTGCCAGGGGAGCCATGGACAGAGAAACCTGGTGAAATACAGTCCATGGGTTTACAAAGAGTTGAACACGACCGAGCACATAGATTATACTACTAATTTTTAATAATCTACAATGCATAATGTTTATCATTACTATAAAAACCATTTTATTCACCATTAATATATTTTTTATTTACCTACTCTTACTGAGTTAATGCTAATGACCACTAGGAAATCTTCCTATACCTTGAATACCTTAAAGTTACATTTTGCAGGATACATGCTGATCTTGAATGGCTATGTTCCAGAATTTTCCTGTCTACCACCACTACTGTGTCTATTTAGGTGTTGTGTCCCATAATAACCACAATAACCACAAATGCCCAAAATAACTACAAGCTTAGTTTGTACTGTCCAGAGGAGAGAGAGGAGTGTCCCCACTGGAGGCCACTCAGTGTGGGAAGAGAAAAACTGATGCTTAAAGGAATTCAAAGGCACCCAGCTAAGATTCCGGAGGGCTGGTTAGACCAGCTTAAAGCTGGCAGAGGAAAGATACCTTTCAAGAAATCCCTGGCTTGAGGATTTGAGGACATAAGTTCTACCTTATAACTCTGTTGTAGATTTGACCCATTCTTCTGAAAGGTTGTTGCTGAACTACAAAAAGACACCGAGATTCTTGGCCTCCAAAGGAGAAGAATTCAATCTGGGGCCACAGAAGAGGCTTGATCACTCAGAGCTTTTGTGTAATAAAGTTTTATTAATGTATAAAAGAGCTAGAGAAAGCTTCTGACATAGGCATCAGAAGGGGCTAGAAAGAATACTCCCCTGCTAATTTTTAGCTGGGTGTCATATAGTCACTATATGGGCTTCCCTTGTAGCTCAGTTGGTAAAGATACTGCCTGCAGTGTAGGAAACCCAGGTTTGATCCCTGGGTTGGGAAGATCCCCTGGAGAAGGAAATGGCAACCCGTTCCATTATCCTTGCCTGGAAAATCTCATGGACAGAGGAGCCTGGTGGGCTGCAGTCCATGGGGTCACAAAGAGTCAGGCACAACTGAGCAACTAACACACTTACACCATATAGTCACTAGCAGTATGTTAATGAAAGAAAGGAATGTCTTAAAACTCAGAATGGCACCAGGCCCCTGATCCAAAAGATGTATTTTGGGGTAATCTTGGCACCAGAGGATTCATCCTGGGCCATAAAACGATCGACTTGAATCTTGTACAAAGGCAGATTACCATACAAATAGTTTCGTTTACATATATTAGAGGAACAATGTCTGAGTATAACATACTGGTTTGTCAAGTTGGTTCTGAGCCATACCTACTTCAAGACAGAGTCTGGGGTAAATGCACACTACATTAACATAGCTTAAGACAAATATTTCCATAAGAAGAATGCATTTTAACTCAAGGTTTGAGAATAGTTACCTTCAGGTGGAATCAGGTGTCATTATGGCAATACAGTATTTTAAGAGAAACCTCCTTTTAAATTGGTATAGAGAAGGGAAAGGAAAAAAAAAATATCACTAGTTTGTTTCTTCCTGCCACTTATATAAAAAAATGTTTGACACTTTTGACACTTGCAGCCTATTTCCTCTCTTTGGAGTCCCCTGGCCTTCCTGCCTGTTAGCCTCTCACTTCTCTTAGTAACAGCTCAGTTTATAATCTAAAGCATTGAGACACACCTCAGTTACACAAATGAGGCCTAATGAAGGTAAATTCCTTTCTCCTATTCTTCCAAAGTTAGTGGTTAGAACCCAGATTTACCTTCCCCCATGGCAGATGAATTGAGAGAGAGAAAAAGAAGGAGGAAGAGGAGAGGAAAGAGAAGGGGAAAGAGGAAGGGAAGAAGGGAGAGAAAGGAGGAAGGAAGTCCAAAAGGAAGGCAGGCAAGAGGAATGAAAAGAAAGAAAGTTCCTTGATCTTGAAGAGACTGAATCTTTGGTGCCAGAAAATTTGAAAGGCCTACTCTCTGGAGCACTTATTTTACTTCTGGCAGTAAATAAAGCCCTAGGAAAGGTTATTAATTTATCTGGTCTAGTTAATATGCTAAAGTACACTATTTCATACTCCACTGGCCTGAAAAGTTAATTTCATACCATCTGAATGGCATGAATGGTGACCATCTATGCCAAGTCTTGGCATTTTACAACAGTCGACAAACATTTGGTATTTTTTGCTTAGGTTTGTTTTATTTTTTATTAGTATCTATGGAGAAGGAAAATAAAACAGTAAGGTTCGGTTGAGGATACCATGACAATTTTTGGCTAAGGAGTCACCTTGGACTGAAAGGTGCCTTAATCTAGGGTCCTGACCAGAGGGAAGGAGAGAATATTAGATAGGAAAAGGGAAGGATGGAGACGGAAAGAAGGGAGATGATGTGAACCCCGAGCTTCCTGTGCTCTTGGCTTTTTGATCTGGGGTGCAGTAACCGTCTGTCTCACAACCTTGAATTTTCTGAACCTCATGCCTGTCCTCCCAAAGATGCTTTATGAGCTGTTGTGTGGGGGCTAGAATGGAATTCTGGAAATGAACAACTGATTTTTATTCCTCTGGATATATTGGTTGCCTGCTGCACTAAAACAACGTGAATTGGTTTTGAAATGAACTGTCACTTATGGAAGAAAAGCACATAATAATTTATTTAATTTAAACAGTGAGGAAGAAGGGGAAGATCTCTGAACTGCATATTTTATGTAAATGAATGTTTATTGGATTTTTGGATGCTATAGAAATAAACTTCTGTATTGAAGGGACATGATTACACATATTGATCTTACAGGAGGAGCATAGATCAGTATGAAAACTGCTGTACCCTTTAGATATTTTGGAGATGAACATATTAATCATGTAAGGTAAAATTGAACGCTGCCTTTGTCTTTGAAAGCTGTGAGGGTGCCTTTGTGTTCCAAAAGATGCTTGATGCTGAGTCATCAAATCCCACCTCTCCTTCAAGAATGGGGGTGTTGAGATAGAGAAAGTGCTTGGCAAGCCAGAGGCTTTCTCCTTATTCTAACAGATCCATTTTGTTGCTTTTTTTGATCAGTCACTAAGTAGTGTTGGACACTTTTGCAACTCCCATGAACTCCAGTTCATGGAGCTTACCAGGTTCCTCTGTTCATGGGATTTCCCAGGCAAGAATACCTGAGTGGGTTGCCATTTCCTTCTCCAGGGGATCGTTCAGATCCAGGGATCCAGGAGAGTTCGTGAATTAAATAAATAAATGAAAATGCAATGAATAGACGAGTAAATGGAGACATTATATATATAAGACATTCTTAAAGTAGCTCCTGGTGAGGCCAAACTCTCAGATATTTAACTAATTACGGAGAAGAGATGGCTGTAAATTGGGAAATGCCTGAGGTTAACCACAGTGAGCTTCGGCTCTGGTCCGTCCAAGACGCCAACAATCGGCTGAAATAAGAGAACCTGGAATTCCAGAGCGGTTCGGAGCTCTGATTCTCGCCCCGTGGGCTCCAAGAGTTTAGAGCCGGCCTCCCCCTGGGCCGCCCGCAGGCCCCACATCTCGGACCTCTCCAGGTGCCCTCCCAACCTCCTCAACTTTCCCTGGGGAGGGAAATGAACCGCCAGGTGCGACCCAGTAGGGGGAGTGGGTGAGCCGGCCCCAGGGCAGCCCGAAAGTGTCCCGGAGTGTGGGTGTGGGTGTGGGGTAACTTGGGTGGGAACGGCGTGGAGGTCACCGCAGCGAAGTCCTGCGCCCGGTCGGCGGGGTGTGTGCCTCGGGAGTGAGGATAAATAGAAGGCTCCCTCCTCCCGGCGACACTCGCCGAACCTCCCGGCCGCCTGCCCTGGGTGTTTGCCCGCGCGGTAGCCCGGGTGCCAGCCTGGGGAGTAGTTTCGCTTCCTGCTGGCTCCGGGCATTCGTTTCCAGGCACCCGGTCGGGCGCTCGCGGCTCGGAAAGGGGGCGCAGGAGGAGGCGGGAGGCTCGTCTAGGGGCTGCGCGGCCCCGCAGCGCGGTTGATGGCCCGGGCCGCCCCGGGCAGCGGCGCCAGCCCCCTGCCCCTACTCCCGGCCTTCGCCCTGGGTAAGTGGCCCACTGGGCACTGGAGACCCGGGAGGAGAGTCTCGGGTGTAGTTGCGAGGAGGGCAAATCTTCCGCGTTGGCGTTTGGACTCCGAGAGCGCCCTGCGGCTGGCGGGGGCGGGTCGAAGAACTTGCAAGATTTTGGATAGTTCGAGGATCCAGCAATTGGACACCTGGGGCTGCACCTGCTGCGGCGGCCCTGGGCCCAGGGGGTGGCCCGAGGGCGGTAAGGATCCCACTGGCGGGGCCCAAGCGGAGGGCAGGGGACCAGGTGCCCGCGAGCGAGGAGTGGTGGCAGGGAAATCACTGAAGTGGGAGCCTGGGAGACTAGACCTAGAAGACATCCCGGGGAGGAGAAGGAAAAGGAACTCCTTGGCTGGCCATGCAGGCCTTGGGGAGTGTGGAGCCTGGAGGAGAGCTATTTGCCTGTGTGTGCGCCCTGGGCGGGTGCTAGAGGTAGGAGGAGGAGGACCTGGGAGGCCGAGGGAGCTGAAGAGGGCCGCACTCCCTCGTTGCTGGCCAAGTTAGGGGGAACAGGAGAAGGGGAGGAAAAAAGACTCAACTTTTGAGATCCTCTGGATCTTCTGTTGCTGATAGGAAAGTAAAGGAAAGGGAGATGAGATATTTCACTTAGGGCTAGTACTACTGATAAAACACATTGGTGCTCCACTTAGAATATATGATTTCCTATTTTAAAGAGAAATTGCAGAGAGAAGTCTTTTCTTCACCTCGAAGGTGAAACCTGAGTGGGTAGGTTAGGGACTGCTGGGTGTGGTCACCTGTTAGGAGGGAAGAGTGGTTAGTGGAAGGGGTGGTAGGATGCCTGGGCCTCCCTGGAAGCTCTCCTCCCCTCCCTGGGAGTCAGGGCTGTGGAGAGAGAGCTGCAACTTCAGATGCTGGCGACTTTATACAAGGCTCCGCTTGCCCTCCAGTATGGGAAAGTAGCAGGAAGATACTCAGATGGTAAGATCCTACTACTTCAAAGTGTCCCCTCTGCATCCTGATCATTGGAGGTCGGGGGTGTGGGCAGAGGATTGGCAACTGGCAATATTCTGTAGTCCTGGCTGGGACGAGGGGGAGGGACATCTGGCCTTGGGACACCGATGTGACAGCTAAAGTGTCTATGTGAAGAGGACACTATCTTACAGTCTGGAAAGGATTGGGTTTTCTCTTATGGAGGAAGAGGTGAGGTCTAAATGAAAACTTCCATTTGGCTGTGTTCTTGGAGCCTAAAAGGTGTGATGGCCTTGGTTGGAAGTAGATCTGACTTAGACCATAGTTAGAGAGAAAGAACTGATTTACAGAGCCTGCAGAGGGAGAAGTCAAACAATTTAGAGGTAGAGTGATGTGGAGCCTGAAGAAGGGCAGTGAGCTTGAGAGGTAGGGCTAGAGACAGTACTGTGCTTTTACCAGCGTCACTTGGGTGAAGCTAGCATTCTCTTCCTCTGTTTTATCTGCTCTGTCCTACTGTCAAAGTGTTTATTGAGAATCTGCTACAGTGAGCAAGAGGCTAGAGCATATTAGGAAGGGGGTGGGAAGAGGGCTCAAGAGAGTCTTAAAACATGATTCTTGACCTAAAAGATATATGTTAAATTTAGGAATGCAGGACTAACAGATATGAAACAATAGGAGAAAATATCATGAAACCAGAGAAAGGAGAACTCAATAGGGAGGAATGGAACGGTGGGTACGCTGCATGGAGGACTTGAGTGGGTTGGATTGGAGCCTGGCTGGGTTTGAAATAGTTAAGAGAGAGGGAGGGCCTCCTGATGGCTCAGCTGGTGAAGGATCCACCTGCCAATGCAGGAGACCCAAGAGACAAAAGTTTGGTCCTTGGGTCGGGAGGGTCCCCCGAAGAAGGAAATGGCAACCTGCCCCAGTATTCTTGCCTGGAAAATCCCATGGACAGAGGAGTCTGGTGGGTTATAGTCCATGGAGTTGCAAAGAGTTGGACATGACTGAGCATGTGTGTACACAAACACAGACACATACACACACACACACACACACACACACACACACACACACGATTTGAAATAGTGGAGAGAGGGGCAGAGAAGGGGGAAAAGTATTTACCAGAGTGTTGGTGATGGGAATGAGATCAATTTCCTGGAGTCTGCTTGCTAGAAAGTAGAGTTGATGAGAGGCAGACAGATTATGAAGAGCCAAAAGAAGCCAGATTAAAATATTTTAATGAGTCAATAAACAGTTAAACATACACCATCATAGGTCTTGAATACAGAGTGATATAATGCAAACAGTGATTTAAGGAGACAAGCCTGGCAGTGGAGTGCAGTGTGAAAGGAGAGGGGCCAGTAAAGTGATTGTCTCATAGATATAAGCCAGACAAGAGCTGATTTGGGACAAAGATTAGGGTGATGTGCCTGCAGAAATGGCTATAGTAGAAATGACTATTCCAGGTTGGTGGGCATTCTTCCCTATTAACTATCACATGATGCTTTTAAATTTTTTCTCAAAACTTGTCCAAAGGCAGAAATGAAAAAGCAAAACCAAACAGAGCTCCAATCCAGTGCTGTTGTAACTGAGGGTAATGCAACTGCCTTGTTGAATGTTTGGCTTAGTGAATTGAATTCAGTCTCTAGATTCCCTAAGAGGCTCTACTCCTTGCAAAATGCCAAAGGATGTAATTTGTTACCTCAGTGTTTCCATTAAGTGGTTCTATTTCTCTCACACATACTTAATTTTTAAGTCTCATTCCTAATTTAAGTCACATGTTATTTTATTTACTTCTTGAAAAGAATGTGAGCAACGGCTTGTGTGATGTTCTAGGGTGCGTGTGTGCGTGTGTGTGTGTGTGTGTGTCTCATAGCAAAAGTGCCTTGAGAGCTGGCAGTGAACAGACATGAGACCTGGTTCCAGCTCTGCCATTCCATGACTCTGAGATGTCTGTAAATTAGTTTTCTGGGCATTGTTTTTCTCATTCTGTAAAGTAAAGGAGTTGCTTTAGATGAGACTAAGGTCCTTATCAACTTGACACTTTGCTGATCTTTTAAAAAAATATTTGGCTGCACTGGGTCTTAGCTGCAGCACTTGGGATCTTTGATCTTTGTTATAAATGTAGGATCTTTAGTCATGGCATGTGGACTCTTCTTAGTTGAGGCATGTGGGATCTAGTTCCCTGACTAGGGTTCAAACCTGGGCCTCCTGCGATGGGAGTGTGAAATCTTAGCCACTGGACCACCAGGGATGTTCCAACACTCTCTTGATCTTTAACCAACATTTCTCCTGGGAATTTAAGAGAAAAATCTTTCTATAATAACATTTAATTTCCATTTACTTGTAATGGATTTTGTTTCCTATAACCTTTATCTTTACAGAAAGAATCATACATGCTCCTTTCTTTGATAAATATGGTAAAAGGGCAATAACTGTATTGAAAGTGTTTTTTAATTTTGAAAAAGTTGGATTCCTTATAAATTTCTCCTTCTCATTCATTGCTGTAACAAACTAAAGCTAAAATCCTAACCAGTGAAAAAGGGAAAAAATGCTTTATAAAAAACAATGAATGAGTTTTAAGATAAAAAATATATTCTGCTCCTTATAAACATCTATAGGATTAATATATTTAAGTTGTTTTTTCTTCTTGAAGATATGAATGTATTCATGATGTAATATCTGACTCAAGTTGTAAAGGAGGTAGGTGGCAGCAAGTAAAATTCTCATTATAGAAAGGAAGTAGCTGAGGGCCCACACAGTGAGGATTTTAGGATTTGCCTCTTCAGTTATGCTTTTTGGCTTAGAAAAGCCTTGGGGGGTTTTTTTTTTTTTTTTTCCTTTTCAAAAATTCCAGGTTTCATAGGCCACACTTGCATATTAACAAGTGTTACAAATCAAATTTTGCTATTGCTCCAGTCTCAGTTGTTGTGTGGAAACTCCCAAATAATTCTGCAAGAAAGACCCCAGTATTGCAGACAGGCTTTGTTGTGCCCATTGAAAATGGCTCCGCCAAAGCTTGGCCTACAAATATCTATGCTAAAATCAAAGGTGCCCAGGAAAGAGAGTACCCATGTCTGTCCACACCCTGGGCATTGCTCCATCTCTGCTGAGACTGCTCGCCCCAGTTCCGTGTGCTCTTGAAATCTGTGCACAGCCCAGTGGGAAAGCCTCCTCCTGTTTTTTTCTCACCCTCCCTGTAGCTCAGATGGTAAAGAATCTGCCTGCAATGCAGGAGATGGGGTTTCAATCCCTGGGTCAGGAAGATCCCCTGGAAAAGGAAAATGGCAACCCACTCCAATATTCTTGCTTGAAGAATTCCCATGGACAGAGGAGCCTGGTGGGTTACAGTCCATGGGGTTGCAAAGAGTTGGACATAACTAAGCTACTAACACACATACTAATAGAGGTCAGCTCATGTCAGGACACAGGCGTGAATACTACTAGGAGCCTAGGTTAGGGGTGAGTCAGTGAAACAGGTACCAAACTGATCCCTGAGTCACCCATCTAAACCATGATTATCAGCTTTGGCACAGTGGTAAGGAATCTGCCTGCTAGTGCAGGAGACTCAAGAGACACAGGTTTAATTCCTGGGCTGGGAAGATCCCCTGGAATAGGAAATGGCAACCCACTCCAGTATTCTTGCCTGGAAAATTCCATGGACAGAGGAGCCTACAGTCCATGGGATCCCAGAGAGTCAGACTTGATTGAGCAAAGGGGCATAGCACACTGTTACAATTAGTGTCTTCCTAGGGTGGTCCAATTAGATTAGCCAGAATCTGAGCTGCAGGCAGTTTAGGCTTAATCTGTAATCCTGATACACTTCCAAATTTGTAGACAACCCTTGGGTCCACAGAGAATCCATATTCTAGTTGGTCAAGGGTCTCCCAAAATAAAATTTAAGAGGAAAGCAATCTGATTAAAATGGCTATACTTTGTGCTGCTAATGATTGCTAACTTGCTCAGGCATATTTGTATCTTAAAAAAGGAATCTTGGTAGCTCACATGAATCTGTACTTGCTATATTTTTTTACAAAAGATTTTTTAGATGGTTGGAGAGAGATAGGATATTCCACCTTAACTAGTATCAGTAAGGCAATAACCTACATTGATTATCAGCAACACCAAGTCAAATAGCCAAAAGTACTTTTATTCATTCTTTATGTTTGTTTTTAAAGGATATATATCATAGTATTTGGGCTTCCCCAGTGGCTCAGTGGTAAAAAATCCATCTGTGATACAAGAGCCGAAGGAAATGCTGGTTCAATCCCTGGGTGTGGAAGATCCCCTTGAAGGCATGGAAACCCACTCTAGTATTCTTGCCTGGAGAATCCCATGAACAGAGGAGCGGGGTGGGCAATAGTCATTAGGGTTGCAAAGAGTTGTACACAATTGAAGCAACTGAGCACACACAGCATAGTATTTATCTGACCTCTAGACCAGAATCACTGATTCCAAAACAGTGACAGAAAGTATGACAGTGTTTGTGTCCAGGCTTCTTATTTCAAAGTGCCCCAGTTGGTTGTATAATAGGAGGAGTTACTAACATAGCATTTCTCTTTGCAAAGAGCTTCCCCAGTGGGTCAGTGGTGAAGAATCTGCCTACAATGCAAGAGATGCAGGTTCAATTCCTGAGTCAAAAATATCCCCTGGAGAAGGACATGGCAACTCACTACCATATTCTTGCCTGGGAAAGCCCATAGACAGAGGAACCTGGTGGTCTGTAGGCCACGGGGTCCCAAAGGAATCAGACATGACTTTGTGCAAAATCATGGATTTATTCATTAATTTAGCCTTATCTTTGAGATGTATAAAAAGTGCATGGCACACAGTAGGAGCTGAAAACATACTAGTTATTGGATGAATGAATGAATGAGTGCAAGTGGCTGTTGGTGACAGTGCCCAGGCATGAAGGGAAGAGTAGGTTCAGTAAAGAAAACAGCTGTTTCTTGTTGCCAAAACATGCTCATGACTCAGAGATGATGTAGAAGGACACATTTCTTCATCTCTTCTTACTTGGAAATTGCCTCCGGTGGTGCTAGGGACTTTATTTGGCAAATAGTAAGTTTACTTCTGTTTTAGGTTCAGAACTCCTACTTGTGTCTCACATGTTTGGTTCAAGGGCAGATCTCATCAGTCAAAATATAGGCTTTTAGAGCAGTGTTTAAAGAAGGGAGGGAAATGCATTGGACCAATTCTCCACTGGTTCATTAAAGAAAATGCCCTTTGGATTTTGTGAGGTGTGAGGTGACTTGCTCTCTTATATGATTAGAATTTTTCCCAACACATGTGTGTTTCATTAGCTGGGAGTAACAACTTGGTTATTTATGGGTTTCTGCCTAATATTAAATATATGAAAACCTTTGATGGTTCCCATAGAAGTTGAGATAGATTTGCTGTGGAGGCTGAATGCAGTCTGACTTGTTAGTATTGAGGGAGTCTCTGACTTATCTAATATTATGTCGAAGTATTTCATAACTATCCACTGTATGGATTCCTTGATGGTTAGAAGTTAGCATTGTGAGCCAATGGCTCAGGCCTGTCCAGAATAGGAGAGGAAGGCTTATTTCTTTTTCTAATGCAAACAGCCTAGTAGAAAGGACAGGAAATTCTCATCCGAGTTGAATGAGACCATTTGAGGAGACCTAGACTTGACTTGGTGGTTCCCAGGTGGTGCTAGTGTTAAAGAACCTGCCTGTCAATGCAGGAGATGTAAGAGACACTGGTTCAGTCCCTGGTTTGGGAAGATTCCCTGGAGAAGGGAATGGCAACCTACCCCTGTATTCTTGCCTGGAGAATGCCATAGACAGAGCAGACTGGTGGGCTACAGTCCATAGGGTCACAAAGAGTCAGAAATGACTGAAGTGACCTAGCAAGACTTGACTTGTTGATGACCACCTTCCTACTGGGTTTCTGGCATTTGACTAGTCCACTCTCCTAGAGTGACTGACACAAGACATTGCTATGTACTCAGATATCTGCTTAACCTTGGGTATGAAATCGCAACATAGTAACTCTTTATACTCTGGAGAGCTTCACAATTGATAATGTGTTTCCATATTATTACTATTACCTCACTGATCTTTACACCAAAAATAATAGCAGAGCAATTATGTAGTATGCATGTTGGGCACTATTCTAAGTGTATAATATCTGGTTTCATCCATGTAACACTATCCCCTAACACACAAGCTAGACATAATGATGATTCCCATTTATGTTGAAGGATATGAGGCATAGAAGCTTTAAGTAACTTATTCTGGCTTTATGAGCCTGAACAATGATGATGAAGTAACAGTGCCTGGATCACAGTAGATAAGTATTTGTGGTTGAATGAGAAAGACAGCAGAGGATAGAACACTAAAGCGCAATATGTATCATTGTATTTGAGAGGAACTCAGTTCTTCTTGTTTAAGAAGCATTTAAGTTTATTTGCTTTCCCTGCTGCCTACCAGCTCATCTGTGGCATCCTTGGCTTGGGCTACACCTCAGGTTCTTGGACTCTTGACTCTTCCTCCCAGCCAGGAAACCTGCCCACTCATGTCTCAGGCCCAGGCCATTCCAGCTGGTAGTGAACAGTTGGCATTGATCAGGCCAGGTGTTTTCCTTTGGTCTGTGCCTAAAATCACTTTGACCAGCCTAGTCTGATCCTGTCCTTAAACAAAGCTGAACCTGTTGGGTGACTCCTAGACTTTCCTGGAATGCTTGCAACACTGTGACACTTGGGGAACACTCCTTAGTGCAGATGGAGAGAGGTGATCTCGCTTTAGATTCCCCCTGATGTCATCTGTAGGCCTATTACTGAGAAGGAGTAAAAAGAGCATATCCTGAGTCAATGCGATGCTGTGGGCAAAAGTATAGATTCTGAGCTGGACCATCTAGGCATGACTCCCCTGGTGCTGTGGTTTAACAACTCCTTCATCTTGGACAAATCTCTTAAACCCTCTTGGCATCAGTTTCTTCATCTGTAAAAGCTGACTGTAACAGAACTGAGACTGTGGACTGAGTGAGTTACTGCATAGAGCACGTAAGCTGTGCCTGCAGTATAGTTAGTTCTAGATTAACACGGGCTGTTATAATGGATAATTGAAAGCATAGATGAAATTATTAATTTTAAAAATTGTAGATATTTTGATTCTGGGTCTAAAATACAATCAGCACCTACCAACCGGTGGGAAAACTTTCCCTTGCTTTTATTTCTCAATTCCTCCTCCCACATAGATACATATTCTCAAAAAGAGTTCTATTTTGGCTGGTTTTGATAGGAAGGAACAAATGTAAGAAATGGTGCTGCAAAATGCGTATCTGCTTTCTAAAAATAAAAAGTCTCAGTGGATTCTTCTTCAACCACCAATTTTGATCCTAGTTTTGTGCAATGAAAAGCTTTCCAGCACTTGCCAGACATTGACCCCCAAACCCAGCATCTTAAGGTGAATCAGATAAAAAGTCATTCTTCACTAGCAGAGAAAAATAAAATATTTACAAGATAATTTTGATACTTTTAATCTCATCAAAATGAGATTGTCTCATTTATTGGGAGTTATGCAAACAATTACCTTATATAAAGAGAATTAACTGTCATTTTGAAGAATGAATGATGATGCAATGTCAAAATTCATTTCTAAATGTCAGACAAATGGAAACTAACCTGGTTGTTTTAGAAAAGTTTTCTTTTGGCAGAATAACTTCTTCAGATGTTAAAGAGCCAAGAGCCCTGCATAAATATTAAGTTGTTCCATAATAGTTGTCTTATAAGGCTGAGAAGGTTACTTGGTCTCTCTGTGCTGCATTTTCTTATCTATAGAATGACAATAATGATAGTAGTACTTATCATCTAGAGACATGGCAGTGTATTGAGGATAAAATAGGATAATGCAGGAGAAGATTTTAGCAGATAATTGGCTAAAAATTGCTCAAAATTTATTATTCTTAACTTTATGAATATGTAGATAACTTTTAAATTATTTCAT
This sequence comes from Madoqua kirkii, assembly GCA_006408675.1. NCBI lineage: Eukaryota > Metazoa > Chordata > Mammalia > Artiodactyla > Bovidae > Madoqua > Madoqua kirkii. The sequence goes on along the minus strand of SJYC01111344.1, from coordinate 6,612 downwards.
AGATGTGTCTAAAAAGGAAAAATAGAATCATTGTGTTCATTAGGCCTATTGGAGTGTTGTTTGTACTTTGATCAAAGGAAATTGCTATCATATTCACCACTGGAAGCATGCAAAGGAAAAAAAAATGAAGCAGAAATCTGCCTCATTATAACCATGTTTTCAACAGTTCCATTAGAATGTAGATGGGACTCATGATGTCAGGGTTTTTTTTTTTTAATCTGATTTGTTCAGAGCTATATTCCCAGTACAGAGGGAAATAGAACTGAGGATTCTTGTACATAGTAGATACTCTCACCTTAATTTAGGAATTTCTCCCAGTAGCACTCTGAAAAAAATAGAATCAGCTGCCTTGGGCTGTGGTGAGCTTTGTGAGCCTGGGTATGTCTGTGGTTTGGGTGGCATTTAGGAGGGTTGTATAGAGGTGATTTCCAGGCGAGGTAGGAGTTGGACCACATGACCACTGAGGGTTCTTATGTCTCTATGAATGATGGACGTTACTATGATGGTGCTTCACTTTGGGGATACTTTGGAGGTTGGTAGATAGAGTTTCAAACTAAGAAACTGACGGCTGACTTCCCTGAGAGGAGAAGAGGCAGGACATTTGGAGACCTTGGGGGCCAACGGTAAAGAATTTGAACAAGAAAATCACTTGTTTCCCCACTCTCCCTGCCCCAAACTGTATTCAGTAACCATGTCTTTCCACAACTGTAATTATCAAGGTTAACACAACCAACAATGCTAGTACAGTATCATGTATCCCTCATACGATGTGATGAGAGTATATCCCGGGGTATAGTATCAACCCCATGCCATAGGCTCAGTTTTTGCCTTAAAGACTCTGGACTCTATATTTTACCATTTGTTGGGATAATAATTATCACCTGGGATCCTATTGTGAAGGGGAAAAACCCTGACATAACTATAATTGATAAATTCTGTTGACTAAAATTTCAAATGTTATTATTTCAGAAGACACATTTATAAAATTGCCATCCTGTGATAGGAAACTTCCATGAGAAGATTCTCTACTCACTTTTAGATAAATGAAAATTACCCTGTAAGAGAGGGCAAGAAGGACAAAAATGTGACTTAGATGCCAGATGAAATGAATACACTTTTCTTTGGCCTTGACAGAAGCATAACTGGGGAAAAACCCTGACATAACTATAATTGATAAATTCTGTTGACTAAAATTTCAAATGTTATTATTTCAGAAGACACATTTATAAAATTGCCATCCTGTGATAGGAAACTTCCATGAGAAGATTCTCTACTCACTTTTAGATAAATGAAAATTACCCTGTAAGAGAGGGCAAGAAGGACAAAAATGTGACTTAGATGCCAGATGAATTGAATACACTTTTCTTTGGCCTTGACAGAAACATAACAAACAAAATGCACTCTGTTCTTTCTTACCGATTTCTACCCGACAGCATCCACCCCTATTAAATACTTCTTGAGTGGTTTTCTGGATCAGTCAGACGCTTTATTCAGGATGTGGTGAACAGAGGTTGCAAAGTTTCAATTAGAAATATGTGGTGTGACTATTTCTTAATGAGTCTTATTTTCATAGGTCACACAAGAAAATCAATTGAATTATTTCACAGTCATACCACACACATCAAGAAGGCCCTTGTTTTTTAATAGTTCTGTGTATAATTCTTCACTCTGATTGGACATCTTTACACATTTTCCCCCAGAGCATACTCAGCTCCTTTCTATGTCATGACCTTTGCTTCAGTTTGGTTTCCAACTTCTTTTGTGAAACTTTTCCCAGTGATTTCTTCAGCTCAACACCTTGCCTCTTTGTGGAATTCTATTAGAATTTATTTTCTTTATAGTTATTTACCACTAGTCACTCAGTTGTGACCAGCTCCTTGTGACTATGTGGACTGTCATCTACCAGTTTCTTCAGTCCATGGAATTCTCTAGGCAAGTCCACTGGAGTAGGTATCCATTCCCTTCTCCAAGGAATCTTCTTGACCCAGGAATCGAACCCAGGACTCCTGTATTATAGGCAGATTCTTTACCATCTGAGCTAATCAGGGGAGCCCTGGCACTTATAAATATACTGTCTGATATTGACTGACTGTTATTTCTGGTCCCTGCAAATGGTTTGATCAATAAAGATAATAATGGGTTAATGTTAAGTTGGGTTAACTTACCATAACTTATTTTAAGGGCCTACATGCTGGGACTTTTTTAGGTTGGGTGAGCATCTACTCTAAAGCCCTATGTTCTTTTCTTTACCATTATTAAAGTTTGATGACTGTTTCCTCATGGGTCAGAGGTTGTGTTATCACTCGATCGAGAGACCAACTTTGCTATTCCTCCTCATTTTGCACTCAGATAATCCTCCTTGATAACAAATTTTTCTTTTTCCTTGGTTCCTTTTGCTTCCTCTCATTGAACTATTATGGAAACTCAATGAACCCAGAGCTTTTCATTTAAAGTGCTACAATGTCTGACTGTCTTGTCTGGCCTTATCATAAAGGAATAGGAGTCAAAAAGTCAAGTTTTGACAACTGATGATTTCTAAGAAACTAACTCTAGGTTACTATAGGGTTCTTATTCAGTTTAGTCATTGTTGTCATAGATTTAATAATGGTCAATGGCCAAAATAAAAAGGTTGACTTACTGGCAAAGGCATTGTGTTGACAGTTTTCAGATATATGAGTTAGTTTATATATGATAGTTTGTTACATTGCTTCCCTCTGAGCTTTAATGGTTCTTATTCAGTTTAGTCATTGTTGTCATAGATTTAATAATGGTCAATGGCCAAAATAAAAAGGTTGACTTACTGGCAAAGGCATTGTGTTGACAGTTTTCAGATATATGAGTTAGTTTATATATGATAGTTTGTTACATTGCTTCCCTTCTGAGCTTTAAAAATATTATAGTGGGGTTCTTTTATGAGTTAAATATGCACAATCCATCATTCTAAGTCCTTCTTAAACACTGAGATATTGTTTTTACCATTTTGAATAAAATTTTGTGTTGAAGGAAGGAGTTCATATTCTACTTACCTTATTTTGAATGGACATAAACTATTTATGAAGACTGTCATTTTTTTCTCTACCCTTTTCTAGGCCTCCCCTCCTAGCCCTGAAAATCTGGAACCTGTCTTTCATTTTTTTAAGAATACATAGTCATTCCAGTGGTGTGATTTGAGAGATATTAGAAAAATTCGAGAGATATTAGCTTTGTCTTGGAACAAGGCTCCCTCTGAGGTGTTCTGATGCCACCAAATACTCCACTATATTGGGACACAAAGTCAGGCATTTCTTAAGGGCCCTTCAACTACCTCCCTTGTCCCTTGATCTACTCTCTATTCATACCAGGTTGCCCCGCTTTCGGGACTTAGATACAAGGCCATGTCCCAGAGCAAGCATTCCAGCCTCTCACTCACCCAGGGGCCAAAGAGAGGGACAGGCAGCACCCAGTGGGGTAAATTTCATCGAGTGGGAAATGGGTGATGGAAGTGACTGGGGAAGAGAAATTCCTTCCACATTCTTTTTCCTGTTGTGCTACTTCAAGATGCAGTTCCGTTACAGACTTTTATATAGACCACGGATGAGTGAACGTGTCGCTCGTTTCTGTCTTTGTGACTCACTCTGGAGCTGCACCCTGAGTGATGGGTACACTCACGATATTGCATTGTCTCCTCCTTGGGTTTCTTTCCTTTTTCTTGTTCTCATGACCCAGAGTTTATACGTCCCCAACAAAGTGATAATCCCTTAATCTGTACCTCAGGCTCCCAGAAGACCCAGTTGAGGCACTTGGTTCTAGAATATTTCTTTTGAGTTAAACAATTTCTTTCTTTGCAGGAATGCTTTGAAAGCAAATGCATCTAGAAAGGGAAATCTAGGAAGAAATTATGCTCTGTTAGGGGAAATGTTAAAGCAATAGGAGGATACTGGTTTACAGGAGGGGAAAAGACAATAAGGAAAAAGGATAGGAAAGGAGTCACCAAAAGATGGAGGAGAACATCAATGTCAAACTTAATCTATTTCAACGTGTTTTACTCAGCTGCCCACAAGGTCAATGTTAAAAAGGATTTCTACCCCTGAATATTTTTTTTTCAAATCCATTTTAGATATGTCCTCTTTTTGGATGTAGAAAATACTTTTTGTGTATAGTATGCATAGTTAGGATTCTGTTTTTCTTTTTAACAATAGCAATACACTGGGGAAATTTCCTAGCTGCCTAAATTCTAACATTGATTTAAAATTTAAAACTTTATTAATTTTATTTTTCATAAATTAAAAATTAGATATATAGTGCATTTGATTGCTAAATAGTATCATCTAAGATCTGAATTTATCTGTTATATTTGTATCATTGACTTATTTAACAAACCAACTGAATCAGTAGCACCCATCTGACATAAACAGCATACTGAGTTGCTGACAGACTGTACTGAAAATACAAAGAAACATAAGTGCAGAAGATGATGTATTTCTATTACTTGGTTGAAGTGTGTTCATGTTAATTATTTTTTAAAAAACACTGGAGAAAAACAGCATGTGAAAAGACCAACATACAGGTTTTTCTCACTGAACACATTTCATCTTGCACTTTAGAAGTGTAATAGGTATATGTACATTTATTTATCTTTTGTGGTTTGTTTCATAGGAATACTTTATACATGAGGCAAATCACACCATAAATGTAGAAATGTCAGTATCCATTAATGAGAATGAGAATCTATATTTTACTAGAGTAATAAGAATTTTTTTGCTTTTGGTCCCATAGCTGCTATTCTGTTGAGTCCTGTATTGTGACAGGTATTGTCAAGGTTAATAAGGACAATTTACTTTTTTCCAATTTCTTTAAGCAGCTAGCTAAATTGTTACCTTGTAAGTCATGTATTATGGGCCTCTATTTGTAGATGGACACCCTGTAGTTTAATGTTGAGTAACTTAATCATATCACAAAGCTGGTAAATTGAAAGGTACATTCAGGATTCAAATACAGCTTATTTTGACTCCAAACATATCTTTTTCTTATTAATCCCTCTAATATAAATGAACTTTTAGAAATTTGACTATGAAATATTGACTATGATTTCTGCTTGTATTTGTAAATTGATATATTCTCTGTTGATTTACAGTTGGATTGCCTAATGGGACATGGAATGTGACTTGAATCCTAAAATAAGGTTGATATGATATCACAGGAAATCACTGGATTTAGTAGACACAGTAGATGGCCTAAATTATCAGAATATAGACATATGGACATTTTGTGATATTGTTATATTTATTTTAAAAATATAATATACACTTGGGTCTAAAAATGGAAAGTTCAGCTCCAAGATGAGGCAAATACAACGTGTGTGACTGTTTGGCTTGGTCACATTTGATCTTTTTAAATAGTTGACCAGCTGGTGTATGACTTACCTCAGCATTAGCAGTAACTGAGACGTCAGGTCATGCTCCTTGTCAAACTGTGTCTCTTTGAATGCTTGTATTGTTCCCAATGACTTCATTCTTTATGCTGGCTGATGGGGATAATACTTTTAATACATTCCATAATTTTTAATTTGAGAATCTCAAAATGCAGAAAAGTAAATGGAGCTTTGACTCACTAAAGTAGAATTAAGTTTCTTTTCCTTTTTGTCTTTATGAGTAGATTCGCCATTTAAAAACCAACCCCAGAAATACAGACTCAATATCTAGTCCCTTAGTAAGTGCAGCTAATTTAACTTTTTTGTGTGTTATTTTGTTTTTATTGCTTGAATGCATCTGAGAATTCTGCAGGTCATGTGCAGCAGGGAGACATGGATAATGGATTGAATGAAAGAATAAGAAAACAAAGAGATTGTGAAATATTTGGTGACAGCTAAAATTTAATGCAATATAAAGCGACAAGTGCAAATTCATGTTTAGGTGAAAATTGAAACGAAACAAAACAAAGGAACAAAAAATCCATCAATACACTGCCTTCTAGCATATAAGAAATTTAAGCGTTTCTTTTTATTCCAAGCAGCATAAAACCCCTGAAATTAATGGAACAATTTAAAAAGGCTGATACGCTATGGGGCTGCTTATGGTGCAGCCCCACTCTGTCTTTGCTGAACCATGTAAAATAGTGCTTTATTTTAACCTTGTGTTTAAGGAGGATGTAAGGTTTATGAGAGGTCTTGGTGACTTCAGGTAAAATATGATTGAAGTCACCAGGACGTTTAGCCTGAGGAAGAGAAATTCTTTCAGGAAGGCTTGATTTCCGGCTTCAAATATGTGAGGATCTGTTATGAGAAAAAGAGACTAGACTTATTCTATGTGATTTCAATTAGCAGAGTAAGATTATGGGAAGGAAAAAACTAGTTCAACATAAGGAAACATTTATGCTGCTGCTGCTGCTGCTAAGTCGCTTCAGTCGTGTCCGACTCTGTGCGACCCCAGAGACAGCAGCCCACCAGGCTTCCCCGTCCCTAGGATTCTCCAGGCAAGAACACTGGAGTGGGTTGCCATTTCCTGAAGAGGTTTAGAAGTAGATGCTTAATATTTATTTTGAATGAATGACTGTGATCAAAAGAATGGATGAATGGTCTCATTGAAATGGTATGCCTTAGAAGAGAGTGAAGTCTCTGTGCCAAAATTTTTTTTT
>SJYC01111343.1:0-11228 GCA_006408675.1 Madoqua kirkii | reverse complement strand
CTTTACTAGCAGGTGAGATGAGTGCAATTGTGTGGTAGTTTGAGCATTCTTTGGCATTGCCTTTCTTTGGAATTGGAATGAAAACGAACTTTTTCCAGTTCTGTGGCCACTGCTGAGTTTTCCAAATTTGCTGGCATATTGAGTGCAGCACTTTCACAGCATCATCTTTCAGGATTTGAAACAGCTTAACTGGAATGCCATCACCTCCACTAGCTTTGTTCATTGTGATGCTTTCTAAGGCCCACTTGACTTCACATTCCAGGATGTCTGGCTCTAGGTGAGTGATCACACCATCGTGATTATCCGGGTTGTGAAGATCTTTTTTGTATAGTTCTGTGTATTCTTGCTTCTTCTTAATATCTTCTGCTTTTGTTAGGTCCATACCATTTCTGTCCTTTATTGAGCCCATCTTTGCGTGAAATGTTCCCCAGGTATCTCTAATTTTCTTGAAGAAATCTCTAGTCTTTCCCATTCTGTTGTTTTCCTCTATTTCTTTGCATTGATCACTGAAGTAGGCTTCCTTATGTTTTCTTGCTATTCTTTGGAATTCTGCATTCAGATGCTTATATCTTTCCTTTTCTCCTTTGCTTTTCACTTCTCTTCTTTTCACTGCTATTTGTGAGGCCTCCCCAGACAGTCATTTTGCTTTTTTGCACTTCTTTTCCATGGGAATGTTCTTGATTGATCCCTGTCTCCTGTACAATTAGTTGAGCACTTAAGTCTACACTGTGGGGTTCATCCAGGGGGACTTATTAAATCCCCTGCACAGTCCTGTTTTATAGATGAGTACACCTAAGTACAAAAAACTTAGAACACATTTCAGAGTTCATGCAGCTGGTACCTGGGAGAACTGGAATTCCAAAACAGTTTGTGTGCCCCTAAAACCCCTCCCCATTGTGGCACTGCAGTCAGATCTGGGCTCTGCCATGCTCTGTGCTTCCCCTAGCTGTAACACCCTCCTCTATGGCACTTGGGGACACCTGTCAGTCTGCCCTGGCAACTCAGCACCCCTAGGTCCATCTTTATGCTTATCCTATTTTCCCACATGTGCGGGCTCAGTCGCTTCCACTGTGTCCCACTGTTTGTGATCCCATGGACTGTAGCCCACCAGGCTCCTCCGTCCATGGAATTCTCTAGGCAAGAATACTAAAGTGGGTTGCCATGCCCTCCTCCAGGGGATCTCCCCAACCCAGGGATCGAACTGGCATCTCCTGCATTGCAGACGTATTCTTTATTAGTGAGTTACCTGGGAAGCCCACACGAGGAAACCTTAAAGTAAAAATAAGAGTGTTTACTTCATATTGATGTTTTAGGGGGAAATTATTTTAAGTACAATTTGGGGCTTCCCTCATAGCTCAGTTGGTAAAGAATCTGCCTGCAATGTAGGGGACCCCGATTCGATCCCTAGGTTGGGAAGGGAAAGGCTACCCACTCCAGTATTCTGGCCTGGAGAATTCCATGGACTGTATAGTCCTTGGGGTCACAAAGAGTAAGACACAGCTGAGTGACTGACTTTCACTTGCACATACTTGCTTTGGGCACATAAACTACCGTATTTCAAACTTCAAAATATGGAGTTTTTCAGTTGCATTAAGCTCATAGTTTCCCTCATTTTTGTCCACAACAAAAATGTCATACTCAGAAATACCTTGTTTCCTAAGTATATTTTTTCCATATCCCCATTATTATGTCAGAGCGAATATTCACAACATCTGAAGACAGAAGGAATACAGTCTTTAATTTGAAATAATATATAGGGCAGTGAGAGAGTGGTGACCCTCTGGTTTTAATTTGAAAGCTTCTGCTAACTAGCTTTTTGTGACTCAGCAAAAGCAACCTCTCTGAGCCCTATTTTCCTTCCATGTAAATTATAAAATGTCAGCATTGGACTCTATTAAATTTTTTACATCTCCTTCTTCTTGCAAAAAAAAAGACAGAGAGAAAATTCAAGAAGGTCTTTAGAAATGGTGGAGTAAAAAGACTGGACTCATGCCAAGAAAGGATAAAACAGAGCAAGAAAGAACACTTAGGCCAAGGGAAACTGACACCATTGATTCAAAAGTTGGTCCAAGCTTCCTGGTAGCCTAAGCAAAAAGAGAGAGATGATAACACAGTATTAGTCTTGTTATTTGAAGAAGGAAGTTTAGAGAGAGGAGAGAGAAGATGAATGAAAGGAGGAAGGCAAAGAAGCGGCAGCATACCAGATTGTCTGAAAATCCCAGCTAAGTTAAGAGAGGAATTTTCCGTGCCCTACGGAAGGTAGATGGTCTCTAAGAACTGTTTGGGGGACAAAAGCATTTGCAGAAACCCTCGCTCTCCGGTCATATTTTATATTGACCCTCGATAAAAGGACATGATTTAAAAGCATAGCTCTCCAAAGATATGCACGTAGAGAGCTGAGATAATCTAGTCCAGGTGTATTGCTCACTGAGAGTCACTTGGCACAGGGATAAAGCTCAGAAAATCTCAGGAATGAGTCCTGGTACAACCCTTAGGATGTCTTTTGCAAATACCAGTCACCTCAGCCAAGCTTTTGACAAGCGTGATATAGAACAGACAGTTGAAAGCCTAGATTCCTGGCAAGTTCCTTTGTGTATAAAAGTCAAGTTTGTGGAAGTTCTCTTCCCTTTCATCACCTTTCTATTCCCCCAGGAATCTCACCTGTCTACCTGAAGAAAGGGCTGATAAATGTTATTATTAGAATGACCGATAATGAGAGACGGGATTTCATTTTCTACTGCATGGAAAGCTGTGTTGTTGGATTTTCCTTTTACAACAAACATGTATTGCCTAAAATAATGAAGTTGAAACTAAGGCCCTTGTGAGTGGTGGGAGAGAGAGAGAGGAGGGAAGTTGGGAGGGTGGAGAAAGAGAGAATGAAAAAAAGTGCAGTTGCACGCAAATAAATTTGATAAAGTCTGCTTAACTAAAAGAAGAAGGTTATGCACCTGAGGCCCTAGTGCTGTGTGTCCCGTCACTTAGACAGGACAAGTGCTTATGGGATGACTAAATACATAGAACACAGATGAGGAGAGCGGCCTGCAGGAGCCTGAGGGCAGAGTCTTCCGCTGGCCACCTTGACTAGCAAACAAGTGTACTTCAGCTCTTTAAAAACACTTTGTTGTGAGTGAGGCAGCATCCTAATGCCCTTTCCGGGGTGGACAGCTCCAAAATGCACTCTCCTCACCCTCAGTGCATAAATGGATTGCTAAATGGATTCATTTGTCAAGCAGAATTATATGTCAGAGGCAGGCTGCCAAAAGCGACTCTGGATCCGGCAGAGTTGGAAATGAGCTCTTCCTCCTGTTGTCAGACAGCTAGCATTTTCGTTTGCTTCTTGAGGCCACGCTTGGAAGAGCATTCATTTGTTCATCATTCATTCATGCAGAATTATTGATTGAGTGCCTATGACATGCCAGGCACTGTTCTAGGCTCTGGAGATCCTGCAGTGGAAAAAGAAAGTGACAAAAATATCTACTGATAGAAATTCCATTCTAGTTGGTGGAGACAGATGATAAGTAGAGCATATGGCATGATAAGTGCTAGAGAGAAAAAAAAAGCAGGGGAGAGGGTTGAGGAGTGTTGGGGAGAAGTAGCTTTTTAACTATTTATGTAACTTCATTCATTTGGCTGCTCAGGGTCTTAGTTGGGGTGAGCAGGATCTTTGATCTTCATTGCAGCATGCAGGGTCTTTAATTGTGGCATGTGGGCTCTAGTTCCTTGACCAGGGATCAAACCCAGGGCCCCTGCATTGCAAGCACAGAAACTTAGCCACTGGACCACCAGGGAAGTCCCAAGAGTGACTATTGTAACCTTAAGTAGGGAGGTGAGGGAAGACCTCACTGAGAGGCTAATATTTGCCTAAAGACAGGAAGTGGGGGAGAAAGTGATTGATCTGGACTTCTGAAGGAAGCTGTCCAGGCAGAGGGAATAGTAAGTGCAAAGACCCTGTAGAGATGGGGGCAGGGGGTGGGTTCACATTCCTGACCCACTCAAAGCATGGTAAGGAGGGCAGTGTGCCTGAGAAGGATGGAATAGAGCAATGAGAGGTGAGGTTGAATGGCTTGATGGTATAGAGTTTCGTAAAACATTTAAATTTTATCCAGAAGGATATGGGAAATTGATAGAAAGTTTTGACCAAATTGTGTGTATTCTTTCCTGACTTGTTCTTTTACTCAATTTTATATTTGAAATTCATCCATATTAAGATGTGTGGCTATGGTTGATTCATTTTCATTGCTCTCTGTTGTTCCATTGAGTACTCTTTACCCTTCTATCACTGGAAGATAGTTGTTTCTGTCTTATTTTGGTCATCATGTGGTCTGTTTATATTTACAGTTGTGGGGAATGGAAGCAGGTATATCCTATTCACTTCAATGCCATATTGAAATAATTGGGGGATAAGTTAAGAGTTAGGGATCTAGGCCATTCTTTCTTTTATGACCACCTGGAATTTGTGCCATCAGTGGACAAATCCTATGCAGTACAATCTTCTGATATTCCTTTAGCAAGTATCCAGAAGAATGTAAGAATCCTGAAATACTGAAGGGAATGTTGAGATACATGGCTTGGCCCCATAGGTAGTTCCTGGACATGTATCAACAGTGGACAATGGTCAAATCTATGTGGCTGAGCTGTTAGCAAATAGCAAAGTGGTCGATTAAGCCTGCCTTCTCCTTGCTTGGACTTTAAGAGGTTGGATGAGACTGGTGGTGTTGAAATGATGTTCTGAAGAGCTCTAGGGAATATTCCTTGAAGAGAGACTACTGTCATCTAGCCTGTCTTCATCAGAGCAGCTCTGCTTTCAATGTTGTGTCCTAGGCATCAGCATAAAATACTGGGGACTCCAGTTAAAACCATTTGACTAAGTGACCTTTGAAGTTCTTTACAACTTTCAAGTTCAGTTGCCCCCTACCCCCCCACACACAGTGTTTAAATTATCTTGCATGCTAAGTCACTTAAGTCGTGTCCATCTCTTTGCAACCCTACAGACTATAGCCTGCCAGGCTCCTCTGTCAGTGGGATTTTCCAGGTGAGACTGCTGGAGTGGGTTGCCATTTCCTCTGCCAGGGGATCTTCCCGACCCAGGGATTGAAACCATGTCTCTTATTTTTCCTGCATTTGGCAGGTGGGTTCTTTACCACTAGCACTACCTGGAAAATTCCCTTAAATTGTCTTAGTATTTACTTTTTATTAGAGAGTGTTTTAACAAAAGTCAAGTTTACTTTCACAATTATGAATTAACTAACCATTGTAGCTCAAACACAAGACACCATTGATTCATTTACAAAGAATGAATAGCCTTCTCTTTCTTTCCCAGCATGGAACAGTCAGGAGCAGATCTGCCTCATTGAAGTAAGGGGTGTGGAAGCCACATAGGTACAACAGTTGCTTGTCGGAGAATGTAGGGCAGTGATGGGGCACTTAGGTGGTGATTGGAAGAGAAGGCCTGGATGGTTGGCATACCAGTTACTTTAAGCAAATAACCCCATCAATTGAATAGGTAAGTAGTAAAAATATATTAAGAAAAAATATAAAGTCAGGTTCATCACTGTTGGAAAAGATGCAAACTTGGAAAGAAGAAAGAACCTTAAAGTATTAAAGTGGAAATGTAGATTTCATTATGAACTTATGTTTATAAATACATATAGGTATAGAGGTAAATATGGGAGTAGTTAAAGGATGTGTCTGTGTGTGTATTTTCTAGCGCTGTGTAACTAAGGGACCTAGAAGAAATGACATCCCAGTAGCATGAGCTCACGGAGCACGCAAATACCAGATTCTAAATATCACCCTCCACTTAAAGGAAACCCGGGGTTTCTTGGAGAAATGGCTGATTCTGTGGGTGGAGCAGGAAAAATTAAAGAAAAGTCTGAAACATCTTGTTTGCTAGAATGGAAGGGAATGCGCAAATGATAAGGGTGTATGTCAACAAGACCTAGAATTTGAGCTTCTGCAACAATTTGAGCTTCATTATGATAGTCATGGATTCCAGTGTGTAGGAAGTTTAGCAATCTATTAGTCTTTGCTGATTTAAGTTAATAAATAAATCAATAAATGGGGGGCTTCCCAGGTGGCACAGTGGTAAAGAATCTGCCTGCCAATGCAGGAGATGTGGGTTCAATCCCAGTGTCAGGAAGATCCCTGGAGGAGGAAATGGCAATCCACTCCAGTATTCTTGCCTGGAAAATGCCATGGGCTTAGGAGCCTGGCATGCTGCAGTCCACGGGGTCTCAAAGAGCCGGACACAACTGAGTGACTGAATATACTCATGTACGAAGAAAGGAAAGCTCATCCTTACCAAGGAAGGCAACTAATAAAAATAGGAGGAATAGTGGAAATATAAATCTTCATTTGGCAGCTCTCATAGGCGTGGGTGGCTGATCCAGGTGGCAGTTGAAGGCAGGTGGACAGAGGGCTGATGAGGAGCAAGATTTCAGTGTGTTCACCGAATGACCGCCACATAAACTCTGATCAGTTATCGGGGACAGTTGGCGACATTATGGTGCAGAGATCTGCCACATGGTCCAGATCTATATGACCAAGTGGTGTCATCCGTACCCTCTGATGTGAGACGAACCCAGTTTCATGCTGAAACAGTGCAGCTGGAGTCCAGTCATGAGGAAGTATCCCACGGACCTAGGCAAAGGGCTGTCCTACAGAATGGAAGCCTGCAGTCTTTGAAACTGTAGAGGACATGAAAGACAGAGAGATATGGAGAAATCATTCCTGATGGAAAAATACTGATGAGACCTAAGAACAAAATGCAGAATCTCCCCACCCAACCCCAGACCTACTGAATCAGAACCTACATTTTAACAAAATCCCCCCAAATTCCTGTGCATACTGAAGTTTGAAACAGCCAGAGCCCTAGCTCAGCAGTTCCTAGGCTTAATCAGTATCATCTAGAAAGACTTTTTAATAGGACTCCTCTGCGACTCAGATGGTTAAGAGTCCACCTACAGTGCAGTTGATGAGGAGCAAGATTTCAGTGTGTTCACCGAATGACCGCCACATAAACTCTGATCAGTTATCGGGGACAGTTGGCGACATTATGGTGCAGAGATCTGCCACATGGTCCAGATCTATATGACCAAGTGGTGTCATCCTGTACCCTCTGATGTGAGACGAACCCAGTTTCATGCTGAAACAGTGCAGCTGGAGTCCAGTCATGAGGAAGTATCCCACGGACCTAGGCAAAGGGCTGTCCTACAGACTGGAAGCCTGCAGTCTTTGAAACTGTAGAGGACATGAAAGACAGAGAGATATGGAGAAATCATTCCTGATGGAAAAATACTGATGAGACCTAAGAACAAAATGCAGAATCTCCCCACCCAACCCCAGACCTACTGAATCAGAACCTACATTTTAACAAAATCCCCCCAAATTCCTGTGCATACTGAAGTTTGAAACAGCCAGAGCCCTAGCTCAGCAGTTCCTAGGCTTAATCAGTATCATCTAGAAAGACTTTTTAATAGGACTCCTCTGCGACTCAGATGGTTAAGAGTCCACCTACAGTGCAGAAGACCTGGGTTTGATCCCTGGATTGGAAAGATCCCCTGGAGGAGGGAATGGCAACCCACTCTAGTGTTCTTGCCTGGAGAATCCCATGGACAGAAGAGTCTGGTGGGCTACAGTCCATGGGGTTGCAAACTGTCGGACATGACTGAAGTGACTAACAGTTATTTAATTTAATAGGACAGATTCCTCCCCTCCCTGTCCCCAGATCTATAGAATTAGACACTAAATGGCCAATTCTCACAGGTGGTTCTGATACTAAGCCACCGGGCTCTAAATGGTATTGTCTTCTATATGTGACCAAAGTGGGGATCATTCCACACAGACCTGGAAATAGATGGAGAATCACACTAAGCATCACCTTGATCCCACTCTAAGCACAAAGATATGACCCCAAACTAATATTCCAATGCAGGGATGGAATGTAAATAAATATTGCTGGCTCACATTTCAGGAGTTTTCTAGGACATTTAAGTGGACTTGAAAAATACTTTTTAAAAGATTGTTTGTACAAACATCATACTCTTTCCAGTCCTTGTTTGGCATAGAGTTTAATCAGATTTAAAATGGTAAGTGTTCTTTGTAAGGTTGTATATTTCTTTTCTTCCAGGGCATGTAAAACAAGACATCTGGGTTTTATCATTAAAATACTAAAATATGTCCAACATTTTTAGGAAATCTGGGCCTGGGTTTATATGCTGCAGGTGTTGAACAGATTTGATAGAAAGCTCTAGTCTATTCATTTACAGTTAAAAGGAAAAAAATTATGCATACCAGTTTCGTTTCAGGAAAATATTTGACTAAACCATCTGAGGTTTTGACTGTATCTTAGAAAACTAAGAGAAAATAGAAATCATTCAGTCAATCTTTTATGAAAATGATTTCAGATATTCTTAGTTTTATATTATACATTGAACTCTCATCCACTCATAGCAAAATTTGCTTTTGCTCTCTTATTAACATCTGTCAGTTTACCTGTGGACATAAATAGCTCATGGGGGCAGAGGCCAGTGAGGGAGCAGTGAGAGATACATCATAAGACATTAATTAGGTCTTCTTTGCTGGTTCAGTGGCGAAGAATCCACCTGCCAATGCAGGAGATGTGTGTTCAACCCCTGATCCAGGAAGATCCCACAAGCTGCAGAGCAGCTAAGCCAGTGCACCACAACCACTGAGCCCCTGCCCTGCAACAGGAGGAGTCAGCCCCACGAGAAGCCCCCACACCACGGCTAGAGAGGAGCCCCCGTGCACCGCAAGAAGCGCAAAGCCCACGCGGCGACGAAGACCCAGCTCAGCCAGTAAACAAATAAGTAAATAAACTTGTTAAAGACATTACTTAAATATTTTAATGTCTAAGTTAAGTGAAACGCCACATCAAATGAAGGTGCCTCAAAAACCAAATGCCATATCTGGAAATCATTGAATGTGTGCCTATTAATATTAGTAAAATTGGCTAACCTTTCTACTGTGCTTGTAAGCACTCTCACCTTATTTCATGTAACCCTGCCATTCTGTAAGGTAGGCGTTGCTGACATGCCTGCTTTAAATTGAAGGAATAGAAGAGAGTAAATAGTTGGCCCGGCATCACAGTTAGTAAATGTCAGAGCTGAGGCGTGAACCTAGCCCTTCTGACTGTGAGCACTTCCTACCCCCGCTCCACTGCATCAAGGAAAAAATATTTGTCCAGTCAGCACCCCAAAAGCATGGTCTTGGTTTGTTTTAGTTTGGTTTGGGCTTTTGTCTCGTTTCATCTAGTTTGGGCATAAGATGTGCCACTTTCTAATACTTAAGCAGCGTTTTTTATTTCCCAGTCTCTGTCATCTGTACCCAAGGCACATTTGAAGTCAGTATTTCTCTAAAGAAATTTCTTGAGCCAGATATGAAGCATGTCTTGAACTCCTCTGAAGTGAATGCTCACTCTCCCCCCACAGAAGAAGCAAAGCTGGTGTTCAGTCCCCCACTGTCTCCTGCCCTGGCTTCAGGGAACCTTTAGATTATCAGACCCCAAACAGGTCAGTTACTTGTATAGAAACTGTCAACACGCCCTCAGAAACTGTCGACACCTGCCCAAACTTCTTTAACTGACTCTCTTGAAGAAAACAAGCAGAACTTCAGTCCACACAAAATCACTCTGAAGTCCTGCAGATGCGTGGCACAGCCCCAGTCTCCAAATCCCCTCTTCTGCTGGCCTGAAGCTCCCTCCAGTCTCCAAGTTTTGAATTTCTGCAGCTCCTATCCTTGGGTTTATGCCCATGTGCTATTCATTGGGGTCCCCAACCCATAATCCTCCACACCAACACTGGTAAGCAGCCATTGTCTCCCTTCCCAAAACACACATCCCAGCAGGATCTTCCTGGAAGCCTTCTTCCCGCCCGCCTCCCTCCTCCCAGAACCAGAAAAAAACTTTTTTTTTTGGCCACATCACTAGGCATGTGGGATCTTACTTCCCTGTCCAGGGATTGAACTTGTGCCCCCTGCATTAGAACCATGGAGTCTTAACCACTACACCCCAGGGAAGTCCCTTTCCTAGGTCTTTCTGTTGTTTGCTTGTTTGTTTTTTCAGAGGAGACTCGACTCTTGCTCAGATCTCTCCTGCCATCACTGAAGACAAGTAGCAACTCTACAAAATGCAATTTCTCCTTATCTTCCTTCCAGCCTCCCTCCTAGAATCCAGCCCCAAATCTCTGGGCAGGCAGCTACCAACTGAGAGCTTCTCCTTGTCCTGACTCTTCTTGCTTTTGTTCCTTGGGTTTTGCCAGCTAGGACCCGCTGCCACTGTCTCTTAGGTTCCCTGAGCTAGTATCTTCAGCAGTTCCTCCAGTTGCCCTCCTCCTCTCTCCATCAGACCAGGTTAGCTCCTTGCAGGCATGTGCTGCTCCTTCACCTAGGGAAGCCTGCCTCTGCAGACCCATGGGTGGAGAGAGTGTGAGAGGGAGGGGGCAGTACATCAGATCCTCTTCTCAGAGACAGCGGAAACCCAGCAGATTGTGACTGTAGGATGTCCTGAGGTCAGAGACCTGAGGTCTAGCCCCAGCACTATCACTGACCAGCTGGATAACCTTGGGTAAGTCACCTGACTTCTCTGGTTCTCTTGGGTTTCTTCACCTAAGAAATACAGAAAGTGATCTAAATGACCTCTAAGGTCCTGTGATGTAGTTGTCATATTGTACAGTGGAACCACAGCTAAAAGCTGATCTGCTCAGCTCTTTCCTCTGACCGCCTTGGCTATGGAAATAATAATTGCCTGAATGCCTTAATCTCCTCATTATAGATTATAAGAAAAAAATCTTATTTGTGTATTGGTTTTAGAGTTCCTACAATAATATATTGATTCTGAATTTTTGACATCTGTCACAAAACCACAGGCTGCCATTTCTGCCTATTTCTACCCCCTGAAGTCCACTCACACCTTGCAGCTTCTAGAGGGGAAGGACGTTTTCTAAGGTTCAGCAGATGCAGGCCAAAGTCTTCAGAATGGCCAGTGCAGATGAGGCTACGAGGGCTCCAGGCTGTAGGAGCTCAAAGAGATCCAATGCCAATATTCCAGGATTCCTTTAGGGAAAAATGACATGGTCTAAAGAATTTCAGGCTTCCAAGGTGCAGTTAGTGGTAAAGAACCTGCATCATATGGAAGACACAGGCTCGATTCCTGACTCGATTCCCGAGTTAGGGAGATCCTCTGGAGGAGGGCATAGCAGTCCACTGCAGTA
>SJYC01111341.1:0-79511 GCA_006408675.1 Madoqua kirkii | reverse complement strand
AGAACCGTTCCACTTCAGCTTCTTCAGCATTACTGGTTGGGGCATAGACTTGGATTACTGTGATATTGAATGGTTTGCCTTGGAAATGAACAGAGATCATTCTGTCGTTTTTGAGATTATATCCAAGCACTGCATTTCAGACTCTTCTGTTGACCATGATGGCTACTCCATTTCTTCTAAGGGATTCCTGTCTGCAGTAGTAGATATAATGGTCATCTGAGTTAAATTCACCCATTCCAGTCCATTTAAGCTCACTGATTCCTAGAATGTCGACGTTCACCCTTGCCATCTCTTGTTTGACCACTTCCAATTTGCCTTGATTCATGGATCTGACATTCCAGGTTCCTATGCAATATTGCTCTTTACAGCATTGATCCTTGCTTCTATCACCAGTCACATCCACACCTGGGTATTATTTTTGCTTTGGCTCCATCCCTTCATTCTTTCTGGAGTTATTTCTCCACTGATCTCCAGTAGCATGTTGGGTACCTACTGACCTGGGGAGTACCTCTCTCAGTATCCTATCATTTTGCCTTTTCATACTATTCATGGGGTTCTCAAGCAAGAACACTGAAGTGGTTTGCCATTCCCTTCTCCTGTGGACCACATTCTATCAGACCTCTCCACCATGACCCGCCTGTTTTGGGTGGCCTCACAGACATGACTTTGTTTCACTGGGTTAGGCAAGGCTATGGTCCTAGTGTGATCAGATTGACTAGTTTTCTGTGAGTATGGTTTCAGTGTGTCTGCCCTCTGATGCCCTCTTGCAATACCTACTGTCTTACTTGGGTTTCTCTTACCTTGGACATGGGGTATCTCTTCACAGCTGCTCCAGCAAAGCACACCCGCTGCTCCTTACCTTGGATGAGGGGTATCTCTTCACTGCCGCCCCTCCTAACCTTGAACATGGAATAGCTCCTCTAGGCCCTCCTGCATCCGTGCAGCCACCACTCCTTGGACGTGGGGTAGCTCCTCCCAGCCACCGCCCGTGACCTCTGACTGGGGTAGCTCCTCTCGGCCGCCACCCCTTGGGCATGGGGTCCTCCTGGCTTCTGCCCCTGACCTCAGACATAGGGTAGCTCCTCTTGGCCGCGCTACATGCACCAGTCGCAGCCACCTGTGCTTACCCTTACCAAGGCTTCCCTGGTGGCTCAGAGGGTAAAGCATCTGCCTATGATGCAGAAGACCCAGGTTTGATCCCTGGGTAGGGAAGATCCCCTGGAGAAGGAAATGGCAATCCACTCGAGTACTCTTGCCTGGAGAACCCCATGGACAGAGGAGCCTGGTGGGCCATAGTCCATGGGGTCGCAAAGAGTCGGACACGACTGAGTGACTTCACATCCATATATATATATTATATATATATATAATATACATAAAATGGTAGTCAACATGTTATCATTAATAACACCGTATTGCATTTTTAAAAGTTGCTAAGAGATCTTAAAAGTCCTCATTACGAGAAAAAAAATTGTGTATGTATGGTAATGGATGCTAACTGGACTTATTCTGGTGATTGTTTCATAATGGATACAAATATTAAATCATTATGTTGTACACCTGAAACTAATATATGTCAATTATACTTCAGTATTTAAAAGTAATAACATGTTATCATAATAACACCGTATTGCATTTTTAAAAGTTGCTAAGAGATCTTAAAAGTCCTCATTACGAGAAAAAAAATTGTGTATGTATGGTAATGGATGCTAACTGGACTTATTCTGGTGATTGTTTCATAATGGATACAAATATTAAATCATTATGTTGTACACCTGAAACTAATATATGTCAATTATACTTCAGTATTTAAAAGTAATGTAATGCACAAGGAATAGCAAAGCATTTTAAAAACTTATAATAACTGGATGCTTTATACAAAAAGGCAGTTTAAGTATGTCGTGCGAAATGGAGGACTTATCAAAGTTTCTAGAGTTAACATCCTGGGAATAGTCACATGTAATACAAGCTTATGATACAAGCTTTTGGTTAAATGGAAGATTAATGAAAAGTGTGTTTTAAAAATGGGAAATAATTCTAGTGAATTTAGAATTTAATTTCTGTGTATATAGGGAATTTTTAGTTGAAGAACTTGACTCATATCTTTGAAGAATTAACAATTATCTTTCGCAAACTACAGGGAAGACATTCTTCAAAAAATAGAAAGATGGCTAAATGATATGGTCCCTATTTTAAGAAGGTGGACATATATACAGTTGACTTCATTGCAGTGCAGAACATGCTAACTTACTTTTCTCATACTTGATCCAACCTCTCCTGCCCCCATGCCTAGCATGTTCCTAGCAAGTTCACAGGCATGCAGTAACTGCATGGGAAGAATAAGCACTGTATAGAGGTATAAAAAAAGTGCATTGGGGGTTTGACCCAGACCAAGAAGTGGTAAAAAGACTGGACTTCCTTTTGGACTCCCAAAGATTGTAGCATATAAATGGGTAAAGTTGGCCTTGTACTTACCTAATCATGATATCAACCACACTATTATTTAATTCCTTGTTTATATTATTTCGCCCCATGAGGCTCCAAGCTCCCCGTGGGAGATACCATATTTATCCTACATGCTGCACTGTGTGGTAGATACTCAGTAAGTGTTTGTTGGAAGAATGAGGGTCATCTGATAGGAGAGTTAAGAATTTTTCTTTCCAGTTACAAGTTAATAGCAACAGCAACCTGCTCAAACAAAGTAAGGGAGTTTGTTCATTTATTAAATGAAATATTCTCAGGGCTTCAAGTATGGCTGGATCTAGGAATCTGGCCAGTAGCCTCAGGAATCTATTTTCATCTTTCGTTTGTGCTGGCTTCATTCTCATGCAGGCTTTCCTGATATTGTAGCAAAGGTGGCTGTTGATGGCTCCAGGCTCATATCTTTGAAGTTTATGATTCTGATGAAAAGATTGTGTCTTTTTTCCTAACAGTTTCAGCAGAAGACTCAAGGAGACTTCTGGTTGGCCTGACATGGGTTCTATACCCATCTTTGAACAAATCATTGAGTCCAGGCCTAAAGGTGGGGGGTATGGGTTCAGCTTCATGTAATCTGTATAGACTGAGGTGGAGAAAAGGCAGTTCAGCTAAGAAATGTTGGACAGGCAAAGGGAAACAAACATATATTCACAGCACATGGAGCAGACTGAGCAACACCGTAGAGATAGGAGGAATAGGCTGAGAATAGGAAATGGTATGAAATGTAGTAGGACTGGAATGTCCAACAGATGAGTAGTGGAAAACAGTCAAAATTAATGCTGGAGATGTCAGTTTAGATCAGATGGTACCAGAACTGAGGGCTGAAAAAAAGAGGTGGAGAGTTTGTTCTGTAGACAGTTGTGCTGCAGTTTGAGGGGAAGACGGGGCGGGGGTGGGGAGGGTATAATCCAGAATGTGTTTAGGGCTTCTCCAGAAGCCACCTTCAAGTGTCTCCTTTTTTCTGAGTCTCTCCTAGACAAAGTTATGGTGAAACCACACCAGGCAGGACAGGAGGTTCTTCTGCACTCACTTCACATCCTCAGGGAGGATGCTATCAATACACCTATTAATCACATAGGTAAATCTACACATGTATATGAATTGGGCAATTTAAATAGGAAAAATGATATTTTATTCCTAATGAGAAGTCAGAGAAGCTTTCAGAGAACAGGAAATAGGTGAAACTATCCTTTTAGGACAGGCTTGCACTTGGGGGACAAACCCTTCTTAAGGCTACTACAGGTTCTTCCTGATCCAGCCTTGGGTTCCTTCCTTCCATGGAGTTAGGAACTGAGACTTGGAGACTCCTCTTCCTGGATTTCGGTGCTCTGCTTCTTGGAACTCAGATAGCGGTACCAATAGTGGTTATAGAAGTGGCAGGTAGCTGCAGTATTCCACCTCTGTTGAGACCTTAACTACACACTGAACACCTCATTGAGGTCTTAGATATAGTCTCCAGGTTCATCCTGATGACAATTTTATGAGGTAAATATTATTATTCCCCTTTTACTGGAAAAGAAATGGAATCTCCGAGAGGGTAGATCACTTGCCTCGAGGACCTGCACAGAGTAACAGTGGGACTGGGAGCTGAAGACAGGTCCACTCCAAGGCCCATGCTCCTCACCACTGTGCCACGCCATCTCCTGCAGGCTCCGAGTTCTGAGTTCCAAATGGGTCAGACCTCCAGCCTCAGGTGTGGTCACAGAGGTGGTGACTTAGAGTACTGGACAGGTACTACAGAAGTGATGCTTCCTGATTCGAGGCTCAGGGGCCCAGAAAGGGACACTGAATCCCAGGGAAAGCTCTCAACTTAAGTGCACTTGAGAACACAGATTCCTGATCTGCAGATCTAGAGACTGCAGATCTAGAGAGTCTGGTTTCTAGGTCTGAGTGGGGCCTTGTAATCTGTGTTTGAATAAACACCCTAAAGATTCTGATGCAGATGTGCCACATTGTGAGGAGTGCTGCCTAGGTAGAGACGTGTGTGTGTGTGTATGTGTTACCTGCATGTGCATGCCAGTTGCCCTAGTTCAAGGGTTGTTCTAAGAAAGCTCTGTAGAGGGTGGATAGAGATATGCACTGCACACAATCCACTTCAGAGGAGCTTTTCTAATCAGACTTCATGTCCTTCTTTAGACTTTACCATTTGGGCCTGGACTTTGCAGTGACGGTGACCAGATACCCATTACAAAGGATCATCTTTCACAAAAACTTCTGCTCAGGATATTCAAAAAAACTTTTTGGCAGGAAATCATCGGTCCCCCTTTTCTGGACCTGGGAATAGCAGTAGGAAGTGTTCAGGCCTTTTCCCAAATATAATCTCTGACCATGTGAAGGCTGAGAATCCTCACTGCCCACGGCCTCCTGGGACTCTGAGTGGCCTGCCTGCTGGTCAGGGGCACTGAACATCCCCACACTGGGGATGTGGGAAAGATGGTCTCTGCCCTGGAGGTCTGGGTGGGGGTGCGAGGGGAGACAGAAGAGATCCATGTGAAAGAGTCAGACACACAAAAATAAGCCAGAGGCAAACGCGTGCCGCCGTGAGAATCCAAGTACAGACGTGACATTGGACTCAAGGTCCAACATCCAATGAAAGACAAGCCAGAGGAGGCTGTGTGTGAGGCGCTAGGTGAGCCATCAGAACGGCCTTCCCAGGAAGGTCACATGCGTTCACACGTGACTCCCCTCGAGCCTCTGGAGTGGCCTGTGCTGCTGGTGAGCACAGCAGCCCCCAAGTCAGCCTCTTGGGGAACGCAGTGCTGACAGCGCAGGGGGTCTGGGGCACCACCTAGCACAGAGCGTGTGGACCTGCCCCTGTGGGAAGTCAGGCCCAGCCTCCCCAAGGCAGTGAGGCTTTCATCAGATTCCTGAACACAGCCCTGCTGCTGACTTCAGGGGAGTTGGGATGAAGTACAAAGAAAGGCCCTAAGGTCACATGCGTTCACACGTGACTCCCTCGAGCCTCTGGAGTGGCCTGTGCTGCTGGTGAGCACAGCAGCCCCCAAGTCAGCCTCTTGGGGAACGCAGTGCTGACAGCGCAGGGGGTCTGGGGCACCACCTAGCACAGAGCGTGTGGACCTGCCCCTGTGGGAAGTCAGGCCCAGCCTCCCCAAGGCAGTGAGGCTTTCATCAGATTCCTGAACACAGCCCTGCTGCTGACTTCAGGGGAGTTGGGATGAAGTACAAAGAAAGGCCCCAGACCTCAGCCTGTGGCCTGCCCACCTATGCCTTCCATCCCAGCTCGTGAGCCTGTATCATGTGAACACCTTGGGCCCAGGGGTAAACTCTGTCCATATACTACCCCCCCTTGGCCAGCCTTCAGGCCTGTTGTTGTGACTGACCCTCAGGAGGGCTGATCCAGATATCAGGCCCTTGCCATGCTAGAAGTGGGGTGCTTGAACAGGGGATTGGGAATACTGGTCTAGTGGGGTGAGGGATCTGGTGGTGGGCTGACATGTTCCCTCTTGCCCACAGGCTTCTTATTCTACTGGAGGGAAGAGGGACACAGTTGAATGAGAGCCAACCTGGGCCTCTGTAGCCTGGAGCAAGGGCAGGGTGCCTGGCTACAGGCCTAAGCATGGTCCTGCCTAAAGGATGAGTCGATGTTAGCTAAAGCAGAGGTGGAGGGATGGGAACGGGGCACCTTCCCATAGAAGGAACAACCAGTACAAGCTCCCTAAGACGGGAAAAGCCTGGTTTACCTCCCCAAGAGCAGGGGTGTGGGGAGAGCCAAGGTGAGACTGAAGAACAGACTGGGGCCTCCAGGGCCAGGGTAAGGACTCAGCTTTACAAAGGACATAGGCAAAGCGTGGTGGACCGGGAAAGGTCACGCTGAATGGAGCAAGAACCTTCATCTCAAACTGAGCTTACGTGATGCCAGTAAGGTGTTTAATGTGGGGAGAGAGAGCAAGTTGTTCAGTCTGAGGGCCTCAGAGTACTGAGAAAGGCCTGAGAAGGAAGGAAAAGAAAACAGTTATGAGGAGCTGTAGCCATGTAGAAAGGGATCAGGATTGCCAGGGTAAGCACAGAGCCTCTGGGAGGAACACTGAAGGAACAGGGCTAGGGCCCAGATTCTCTCTCTCTGCTGTGCTAACCATTGCAGTGAGGCAAAAATACTCTGCCACATATAACACCTTTCTGCTCTAGGACTGTTCCCTGTGTTTGAGTTGTAGTACTGTACACATGTGATTTTTGTGTGTTTTTCTGTGCAGTTTCCTGAAAGTCTTTATGGATTGGCAACACATTCCTTCATCCACTTAGTAAATATGGCCATGTTTATGCTGTGGTCTGTATTTTACAGTCATCACTGAATCCCTGTTTTCTTTTTGCGTCATTTTACAATTTTTTTAGAATTAGTGGCGGCAGTCTGATTACTTAATGCTTGGGAAATTATTAATACATTAGGCCACAGTAAGAATTGTTCCCGAAGTCTGTAGGCAGATATTATGTATTTGTGTGTGCATGTGTGTGTGCGTGTATTTATGATAGCAGTGCTTACATAATCTCAATAACCAAGCCCTAGGGACTCACACTTGGAGATGGAACAGTTGGTTTAAATTAGGTTTCCATGTGAAATAGGGTATCCCTATTTTTTTCCTAGCATGGTGGGAAAGTATATGGAAATAACTTGACTGATAGGAAATAAATCTGGACGTGTGGTCAGGACTGAGGCACAAACCACACAATGGTCAGTGTCTGCTCTGTGAAACAGTTCTCCCAGGGGAAGATGTGTTAACCCTTTGAGGTCACAGCACTGAGAAGTCACTGTGTGGTACCCAAATAGCCTGAAAGAACAGTGACTTTACAGAAACACTGATTTTCCATCCATTTCAACAGGAAAGGAGCTAAAGCCATAGGAAAATACAGCCAGAGGCCTCAAGAATGAATGCATTGGGTGTCTTTGAAGAACACCTTTAAATTTTTAAGTATTTCATCTTTATTTTAAGGAGATGGATTTGAATGTCTAGTTCAAAGAGTCAGTGATGTGATTCTGAGTGTTTTCTGATGACTTCTTTTGGCAGGATTGTTGTTGTAGCTGTTCAGTTACTCAGTTGTGTCCTGTCTAACTCTTTTTGACCTCATGGTCTGCGTCACGCCAGGTTTCCCTGACCTTCACTATCTCCCGGAGTTTGCGCACACTCACATCCCTTGAGCTGATTATGTTATCCAACCATCTCATCCTCTGTAACCCCCTTCTCCTCCTGGCTGCAGTCTTTCCCAGCATCAGGGTCTTTGAGTCAGCTCTTCACATCAGGTGGCCAGGGCTTATCAAAAACTGATCACACCAACAGAAGAATTGATTGACAACTTTAATAACACTCAGCCTCTATTGGCAATATAATGTCTTGGTCTAGAGAGCCAGAGTTCCACAAAAGTGACTGGTAACTGGGTAAGCAGGTAAAGAGACAAGGCCGAGAAGCAGAGAGCCAGGGATTGCTCACAGCTGCAGGAGAGGGGTTGGCTCTGAAAATCCCAGAGGTCTCCTGTGCTCCCAGAGGAGTCCCAGGAGACCAAATGAAAGGTTATCTCTTTCCCAAGAGGCTCTTAATTCTTTGCAGGATGGTCTGGACTCTGGCTCATCCTAGGGGTCTGATTCCAGATCTGTTCCCTGATGTCTCATGAGAGCTCAGCTAATCCGAACAGGTGAAGAGTGGTGGTGTCTGCTGAGAGCCTATTGGGCTGGGGCTGGGCTCAGGGCGAGCAGGTGGCCCATCACTTTTTGCTTCAGCCAATTTCAGAAAAGAAGAGACAGATTGTTACTGCAGTGCTCCTGACTGGTACCAGATTATAGCCCTGTGCTAGCATGGAAAATCTCTGTTGCTGTTTCCTACTTGTTTCTGTATAGGGAAAGGAAAGGTGTGTTTAGCACTGATCTCTTCTGTTCTGCTTTTTTCGTTTTTTAAATTATGTTTTGATACTCTTCTTGGTACCTTCTCCTTTGACTCCATCTCTGTCTTCAAGTGTCCATCTCTTATTGAGTGCTTATAAGGGCCTACCAGTGCCAAGTTTACTAAAACTAGCTTCCCTTCATTAGAGGAAAGAGCACCAGCCTCGGAGTCCTAGTTTTGACATCCATAAGTATTGTGACGTTGGCAAGTCAATTTCTCCCATGAGCCTTGGATTCTTGACCTGCAAGAAAGAGGTTGGGCTGCCCTCTGTGGTTGCTGCCAGGACTAAATGCCATTCATTCCTCTCATTTTATTTGGAGGAAAGGAGTCAGAGAAGTGTTCCTTAGACCTTGAACTTTCCCCCCTGTAACCTTCTCTGTTCAGGCTTCACTCTCACTCAGGCTAGAGAAATGAGTTGCTCCCCAGGTTTCGGCACTGTTGCTGAACCAAGTGAAACTAGTGGGCCATGGCTGGGGTAGGGGTGGGGGATCAAGGTCAAGACCAAGGCTTTGATCTACTAACAACAGAACTTATCAGCCAAGACCTTAACCAGGATGGAGAAAATAACTTAAGTGAACATTAGTGTCAGAGCACCAAAGTATAGGTAGCAGCAAAATAATCTTAGAGATTAAGCAAAGGATTTTGAAGCTGCATACCATAGAGGGGGGACTTTACCAGTAGATTATTATTGAGTATTCTACTCCGGTTGCACTGGTCATAGCAAATACCTTCTTCCAACAACACAAGAGAAGACTCTACACATGGACATCAGCAGATGGTCAACACTGAAATCAGATTGATTATATTCTTTGAAGCCGAAGATGGAGAAGTTCTATACAGTCAGCAAAAACAAGACTAGGAGTTGACTGTGGCTCAGATCATGAACTCCTTATTGCAAATTCAGACTTAAATTGAAGAAAGTAGCGAAAACCACAAGACCATTCAGATATGACCTAAATCAAATCCCTTATGATTGTACAGGAGAAGTGACAAATATATTCAAGAGATTATAGCTGATAGACAGATTGCCTGAAAAACTATGGACAGAAGTTTGTGACATTGTATAGGATGCAGTGATTAAGATCATCCCCAAGAAAAAGAAATGCAAAAAGGCAAGGTGGTTATCTGAGGAGGACTTATAAATAGCTGAAAAAAGAAGAGAAGTTAGAGGCAAAGGAGAAAAGGAAAGATATACCCATTTGAATGCAGAGTTCTCGAGAACAGCAAGGAGAGATAAGAAAGCCTACCTCAGTGATCAATGCAAAGAAACAGTGGAAATCAACAGAATGGGAAAGACTAGAGATCTCTTCAAGAAAATTAGAGATATCAGGGGAACATTTCATGCAAAGATGGGCTCAGTAAAGGACAGAAATGGTATGGACTTAACAGAAGCAGAAGATATTAAGAAGAGGTGGCAAGAATACACAGAACTATACAAAAAAGATCTTCATGACCCAGATAACCACAATGGTGTGATTGCTCACCTAGAGCAAAGTCAAGTGGGCCTTAGCAAGCATCACTACAAACAAGGCAAATGGAGGTGATGGAATTCCAGCTGAGCTGTTTCAAATCCTAAAAGGTGATGCTGGGAAAGTGCTGCACTCAATATGCCAGCATTCAAGGTCAAGACCAAGGCTTTGATCTACTAACAACAGAACTTATCAGCCAAGACCTTAACCAGGATGGAGAAAATAACTTAAGTGAACATTAGTGTCAGAGCACCAAAGTATAGGTAGCAGCAAAATAATCTTAGAGATTAAGCAAAGGATTTTGAAGCTGCATACCATAGAGGGAGGACTTTACCAGTAGATTATTATTGAGTATTCTACTCCGGTTGCACTGGTCATAGCAAATACCTTCTTCCAACAACACAAGAGAAGACTCTACACATGGACATCAGCAGATGGTCAACACTGAAATCAGATTGATTATATTCTTTGAAGCCGAAGATGGAGAAGTTCTATACAGTCAGCAAAAACAAGACCAGGAGTTGACTGTGGCTCAGATCATGACTCTTAATGGCAAATTCAGACTTATATTGAAGAAAGTGGGGAAAACCACTAGACCATTTAGGTATGACCTAAATAAAATCCCTTACGATTATACAGTGGAAGTGTGAAGGCTGCAGTCCATGGGGTTGCTGAGGGTCGGACATGACTGAGCGACTTCACTTTCACTTTTCACTTTCATGCATTGGAGAAGGAAATAGCAACCCACTCCAGTGT
This sequence comes from Madoqua kirkii, assembly GCA_006408675.1. Classification (NCBI taxonomy): domain Eukaryota; kingdom Metazoa; phylum Chordata; class Mammalia; order Artiodactyla; family Bovidae; genus Madoqua; species Madoqua kirkii. The sequence continues at coordinate 68,920 of SJYC01111341.1, read as the reverse complement.
TCTTGCCTGGAGAACCCCAGAGATGTGGGAGCCTGGTGGGCCGCCATCTATGGGGTCGCATGGAGTAGGACATGACTGAAGTGACTTAGCAGCAGCAGCAGCACACACTAGCAAAATAATACCCCAAATTCTCCAAGCCAGGCTTCAACAGTCTGTGAACCATGAATTTCCAGATGTTCAAGCTGGATTTAGAAAAGGCAGAGGAACCAGAGATCAAATTGCCAACATCCGCTGGATCATCAAAAAAGCAGGAGAGTTCCAGAAAAACATCTACTTCTGCTTTACACCAAAGCATTTGACTGTTTGGATCACAACAAATTGGAAATTTCTTAAAGAGATGGGAATATCAGACCACCTTACCTGCCTCCTGAGAAATCTGTATGCAGGTCAAGAAGCAACAGTTAGAACTGGATATGGAACAACAGACTGGTTCCAAATCAGGAAAGGAGTACGTCAAGGCTATATATTGTCACTCTATTTAACTTACATGCGGAGTACATCATTCGAAACTCTGGGCTGGATGAAGCACAAGCTGAAATCAAGATTGCTGGGAGAAATATTAATAAGCTATTCAGATGATACCACCCTTATGGCAGAAAGTGAAGAACAAAAGAGCCTCTTGATGAAAGTGAAAGAGGAGAGTGAAAAAGTTGGCTTAAAGCTCAACATTCAGAAAACGAAGATCATGGCATCTGGTCCTATCACTTCATGGCAAATAGATGGGGAAACAATGAAACAGTGACAGACTATTTTCTTGGGCTCCAAAATCACTGCAGATGGTGACTACAGCCATGAAATTAAAAGACACTTGCTCCTTGGAAGAAAAGCTATTACCAACCTAGATAGCATATTAAAAAGCAGAGACTACTTTGCTGACAAAAGTCCATGTAGTCAAATCTATGGTTTTTCCAGTAGTCATGTATGGATATGAGAGTTAGACTATGAAGAAAGCTGAGCACAGAAGAATTGATGCTTTTGAACTGTGTTGTTGAAGAAGACTCTTGAGAGTCTCTTGGACTTCAAGGAGATCAAATCAGTTAATCCTAAATGAAATCATTCCTGAATATTCATTGGAAGGACTTATGCTGAAGCTGAAACTCCAATACTTTGGCCACCTGATACGAAGAACTGACTCATTGAAAAAGATTCTGATGCTGGGAAAGATTGAAGGTGGGATGAGAAAGGGACAACAGAAGATGAAATGGTTGGATGACATCACCAACTGGATGGACATGAGTGTGTTTAAGCTCCGGAAGTTTTATGATGGACAGAGAAGCCTGGCATGCTACAGTCCATAGCGTCGCAAAGACTCGGACAGAGCGCTGAACTGAATTGAACTAATACTCCAGTCTGTGTAGTAGAAGGGCAAAACACATTAGACTAAATTTAAGCCTAGAGGAGAACAGTATCTACATTAGGTGTTTAGTGAATAGTTAATAGTGACACCTTGGGGACACATATTTCATTTTTCATGTGTGCGTGCTCAATTGTGTTCAACCCTTTGCTACCCCATAGACTATAGCCTGCCAGGCTCATCTCTCGGTGTGATTTTTCAGGCAAGAATACTGGAGTGGGTTGCCATTTCCTCAGGGGATCTTCCCGTAACCTGCATCTCCTGAATCTCCTGCTTGACTAAGACGGATTCCTTACCTCTGAGCCACCAGGGGCATACACCTCAGTTCAGTTTCAGGCTTTGCCACCTATTGATTGGGAACTTTGAGCAAGTCTCTTAGGCCCTCTGTCCTTCAGTTTCCTCATCTATAAAATGAGCATAATTATGGTTCCTAACTCTTAGGATTATTGTGAGAGATACATGAGTTAACATATATGAAGTGCTTAGAACAGTGACATGAGTGCTATGTTGGTTCTATTATTTAGTCATTTGAGGAGCATAATAGATAATGCATTTGTATAAGATAGTTCAAAAAGTTTTTGTGTTTTTTCATTTAATATTATGCATTGTTCTATTTGACAAGTGGACTTTTGTTCATGTGTGAAGTGCATTGATTGCGTTTATTCTTGCTCCATCAGTCAAATACATTTAAATCCTCATTACCTTTAGGCCTTGTTTTCCTATGGTCTCATGGAATTTTATAGATGAAAAGGGATTATATGAATTACCTTTCAGCTTCATTTTAAAGGTGAAGATTTACAGAGAGGTTAACCCCGTTGCAAAGCATTGATGGAGCTAGAGCTTCAATTCAGTCTCTTGGCAGGGTCCTTCATTTCCTAATACTAAAGTGACTTAAAAACAACAACAACAACGTTTTTCTCCTGAGAAAGCACGTGTCAAGCTTCCCTGGCCTGGTTTCAGTGGACCCCCCTCTCTGCGTTCTGCAGGTGGCTCCTGGGTGACGTGGCTGATCCTCGCGGCGGGCTCCATGGAAGAGAAGCGGGAGGTCTTCTCGTACTTGGTTCATGTGGCCAAATGCTGCTGGAACATGGGCAACTACAATGCCGTCATGGAGTTCTTGGCCGGCCTCAGGTATGGGCAGTGGGATATGGTTATCTGGGGTTTCTTCTTAACAGCTGAATAGCACTGAATTAATTGTCCGGGTAACCATATTTACCCAAACTAGTCAATTGGTACTGACTATTTGGGGGAAATATACTAACCTTTGTTAGTGCCACAATTCCTGTTCCTCAGAGGTGCTACAGAATTAAGCAGGCATGATCCTACCCTGCTGTGTCTGCCCTGATCCCATGCTCTTGGGCAGGCTGAGTGTCTGATTGCTTAACTCTGTCAACACCATCACTGACCTCCCTTTCCCCTTCCTGCCATGTGTGCCCCACTGTTACCTATCTCTTCCCAGATCTACCTTACAAATTACCCAGCATTGTAAGCTGCCAGCCACCGACTGCCCTCACCAATAACAGTGGCTTATGTTGATAATAAGCACTGAATAGTGTTAGCTGTCATTTTTATTGAGCACTGACTACATGTCAAGCACTGGACTGAGCATGTTCCGTGTATTAAAACTTTCGATTGTCAGAACAATATTTTGAGGTAGATACTATTATTATTTCCACACCAGATGAAAGAGGAAACATCTAACTAAGATTAAAAAAAAAATTAAGTCACTCACCCAAGGTCACCTAGTGTGGCCAGGATGTGAATGCAGGCCACCTTGATTTTAGAGCCTGTGCCCTTAACTTCTGCGATACCTTCCTCTTATACCTCTCCATCTAGCTAATGATAAGATTGGCATTCTGTCATTAAAGCCTCCAGCTGTATTCCCTTTAAGCATCAGTTACCTTGCATACAATAGCTGCCCCTCACTCTTGTGAGTGGCAGGGTGGTATGAGGAAGAAGAGGATGAATGGTGGAATTAGAATAACAGGGAATAAATCCTGGCTCCCCTGTGAACAGCTGTGTGATCTAGTTACTTGACCTCATTAAGCTTCAGTTTCTTTATCTGCAAATGGGGGCAATAATAAAAAGCACCTATCTCTTTGCATAGGATTTAATGAGACAAGGTAAAGTGTTGAGTATGTGTGTCCAGCATATAGTAAGGCTCAAAAAGAGAACTTGTCATTGCTGTTGTTGTTGTCTCAGATTCGTCTTCCCAATGAAAATCTATAAATAGATCTTGCTTCATAACATTTCAAGGTTTTTCTTTGATTCTCCAGGGCTGACATAGGGGTTCAGGATTGGGGGTGGAGAGGAAAATTTTTAGTTGGAAATTTTTTTGTCCTTTTGAACTTTCTCAACTAAGAATAAACTCACATGATCATGTCACTGGCATTTAAAATGGTCATACAAATGCACTAAGCATGGCTCAAAAGAAGGAAAAATAGAAAAGTACTGGGTGAAGAAAAGGCTATATGCAGATGATTTGGTTCTGTTTGTGATAAACTTTCTACAAAGAATCTGTGCTTCCTTTCTTTTTCAATATTTATTTATTTATTTGGCTGCACAAGATCTTGGTTGTAGCATGCAGGATCTTTCATTGTGGCGTGCCAGCTTCTGTCTAGATGCAACATACAGGCTTAGTTGCCCCACAGCATATGGGATCTTAGTTGCCCAAGCAGGGATCAAACCCACATCCCCTGCATTGGAAGGCAGATTCTTAACTGCTGGACCACCAGGGAAGTCCCTGCACTATTTTTCTTTAAAAAATAAATAGAGATCATATTATGATAAAATAGTTCTGTTTTAATGATGCTTGGGCTTCCCTGGTGGCTCAGTGGTAAAGAACCCACCTGCAGTGCAGGAGACGCAAGAGATCCCTGGGTGTGGAAGATCTCCCGAAAGAGGAGACGACAACCCATTCCAGTATTCTTGCTGGGAAAATCCCATGGATGGAAGAACTTGGTGGGCTACAGACCCCCTAGTGGGCTAGGGTTGCAAAGAGTCAGACACGACTGAGCAACTAAGCACACACATCAGGGGTGCTTATCCTTCCGTGGTTGACTGGCAAACTGGTGCTGACTATGGTCTGGGAACCTCGCTTCCTCTCTTCTGGATGTTGCCATCCTCACAGCATGGCAGCTGGCTCCCTCCAAAGTGAACAATCCAAAAGAACAAGGCAGGGATGTCCCTGGTGGTCCAGGGGTTAGGAACCTGACTGTGAAGGCAGGGGACATGGGTTTGATCCTTGGTCTGGGAACTAAGATCCTACATGCCAGCGGGCAGCTGAGCCTGGGCACCACAGCTATTGAACCCTTGCACTCTGGAGCCCGTGCACCACAACTACTAAGCCCTGGAGTCCAGTTACTGAAACCCATTGCCTAGAGCCTGTGCTCTGCAACAAGACAAACCAGCGCAACGAGAAGCCTGCACACCACAGCTAGGGACTAGCCCCTGCTCCCCACAACTAGAGAAAGCCTGCACACAGCAACCAGTGCTGCCAAGAGTAAATAAATGAATGGAAAGAGCAAGGCAGAAGCTGTGGTGCTTTCTACGTCCTGGCCTCAGGAGTCACACACTGTCCACTGCTGCCATATTATACTGATCATGTAGGACAAGCACTGGCTCACTGTGGGTGGGGACCACACCGCAGCAGAAAGTGTGGATCTTTGGAGGCCATCTTGGAGGTTGGCTGCCACATACCATATATTAGAGAGTCTCCCGATGCAAAGAATAGCCTCATAATGCCCAATGGAGGCCTTGGGGAAATGTGACTTTTAGACCCAACTTAGTTTGAATTCAAAATCTAAGAAGTCCATGTGAAAGTGAAAGTTACTCAGCCATGTCTGACTCTTTGCAACCCCATGAGCTGTAGTACATGGAATTCTCCAGGCCAAACTACGGGAGTGGGTAGCCTTTCCGTTCTCCAGGAGATCTTCTCAATGCAGGGATTGAACCCAGGTCTCCTGCACTTCAGGTGGATTCTTTACCAGGGAAGTCTATCAGTTCAGTTCAGTTCAGTTCAGTCGCTCAGTTGTGTCCGACTCTTTGCGACCCCATGAATCGCAGCACACCAGGCCTCCCTGTCCATCACCAACTCCCAGAGTTCAGTCAGACTCACGTCCATCAAGTCAGTGATGCCATCCAGCCATCTCATCCTCTGTCGTCCCCTTCTCCTCCTGCCCTCAATCCCTCCCAGCATCAGTCTTTTCCAATGAGTCAATTCTTCGCATGAGGTGGCCAAAGTACTGGAGTTTCAGCTTTAGCATCATTCCTTCCAAAGAAATCCCAGAGTTGATCTCCTTCAGAATGGACTGGTTGGATCTCCTTGCAGTCAAGGGACTCTCAAGAGTCTTTTCCAACACCACAGTTCAAAAGCATCAATTCTTTGGTGCTCAGCCTTCTTCACAGTCCAAGTCTCACATCCATACATGACCACTGGAAAAACCATAGCCTTGACTAGACAAACCTTTGTTGGCAAAGTAATGGCTCTGCTTTTGAATATGCTATCTAGGTTGGTCATAACTTTTCTTCCAAGAAGTAAGCGTCTTTTAATTTCACCGCTGCAGTCACCATCTGCAGTGATTTTGGAGCCCCCCAAAATAAAGTCTGACACTGTTTCCACTGTTTCCCCATCTATTTCCCATGAAGTGATGGGACCAGATGCCATGATCTTCGTTTCCTGAATGTTGAGCTTTAAGTCAACTTTTTGCTTTGACGTGCAGAGCGCGGCAGAGAGGGAAGTCTATAGAGCCAGGTAATTCTTTCTTAGATGAGAAATAATGTCAAAGCAGCTAAACCTTACCACTGATTCCTGGCCACCCCAAACCCACTGCTACCTAGTCTCACACTCCTATATTTGGCTTAAGGCTGAATTAAGCAAATAGATGGGTAAAACTACCAGGTTTAATAGTTCGTCAGCCAGAACAGTAGATACAGGAGATAAGTTACTAGATGTCCTTATGATGGAATGATTGTGGAAGAAGAGCTCACATGTATACTTTCAAGTTTGAAAGTATTTAGATTATAAGTAATTGAACTGAATCAAGATAATGTAATTTTTTTATTTTTAAAACAATTAGAGGAGAAGGGGGCACAACCTTATTGTGAAGTGACTGCTTTTCTGTCACCTTTGTACAATTTGCTTTCTCAAACTAAATTCTCAGCTGTTTACAGGAAGTGAGCAGAAGTACAAAGATTTACATGCAGCAATATTTACTCAATTTTAATGGCAATATAAAATAACCCAAATGTCAATGACACCTTGGTTTTAAAATAATAAAATAAAATAACCCAGTGGACAATAATAGAAAAATGAAGGAAATACATGATGCATCCACACACTGGAGTATTATTTAATCACCAAAAGCAATGTTTATAATAATTTTAATATCATAGGACATCGAGTAACATACAATATATAAAACTACCTGGGAACAAAGCTGTCCATACTTAATAACCTCAGCAATATTATACAACAAAATGTATAAAATATTTAGACCAGACAAATAGGATAAGTACTGGAAGGAAGTATACCTACTGTTGTCTGTGGTTGGAAGAGCTGTGAGTGGATTTTCTATATTTTTGGTATTTTGAGATTGTCAACAATGGGCATACCTTTTTAATCATGAAAAGAAATAAAGTTTCTTTTTTAAAAGTGTGAGTTCTCAGTCTACAAAAAACCATTGCCCTTTACTAATGTTTGTCTCTTGCCCCACCCACATATCATGACTCATGAAAAAAACGATGGTCACATAATGAAAACCAAGTTTCATTCATGTGTTCACTTCATTTATTTAAACCTCCATTCCATGACCCCAAATGGATTCTCTCCACCTTATAAGGAACTGGTTGCAAGACAAGTTGAAACCCAGTGGGGTGAAATCAGGAGACAGTTTTATTTTTCTGACCTCACTGTCTTTCAGACCTGCCAATTGGCTCTTCTTCCCCCGAACTCTGGAACGTACCTTGGGCCCCCAGTGTCTTTCCCCGTCACTTGTGTAGTTAATAAACCATGTCCTTCACCTATGCCCTTGAGCGCTAGTGAACCCCAGAATCAAACGGCAGTGCCACAAAAGCAGGTTGCCTACAGTGTGACACCATTTGTATAAAGTTTAAAATGTACAAACAATTGTACAAACTGCTTAGCAGTATCTGCCCAAGTTGAGAAAGTATGAGGAACTGTTGCCATCGTGGTCCCTTGTGGTGAGGAAGGGAGGAGGGTGTGTTCATGGAGGAGTCCTCTGGGGCCTCAGCCATATTATGAATGCTTTATTTTTTTAAACTGAGAGGTCGATTCATGAGTGTTTGTCGTGTTGTACTTATTGATGTCTTTTGGATGTCTTATGTGTTACCTAATGATTTTTTCAGAGAAGGCAATGGCACCCTACTCTAGTACTTTTGCCTGGAAAATCCCATGGATGGAGGAGCCTGGTGGGCTGCAGTTCGTGGGGTCGCTAGAGTCAGACACAACTTTCACTTTCACTTTTCACTTTCATGCATTGGAGAAGGAACTGGCAACCCACTCCAGTGTTCCTGCCTGGAGAATCTCAGGGACGGGGAAGCCTGGTGGGCTGCTGTCTATGGGGTCGCACAGAGTCAGACACAACTAAGCGACTTAGCAGCAGCAGCAGCAGCAGCAATGATTTTTAAATCCAGTCTGATATAAATCAGAGCTTCAAGTTTTCATTTAAAACTTCAAAAAAAGAAATAAAGGGACTTCCCTGATGGTCCAATGGTTAACACTCCACACTTCCACTGCATGGGACATGGGTTCAATCCCTGGTCAGGAAACTGAGATCCTGTATGCCACACTCGTGCTGCTGCTAAGTCACTTCAGTTGTGTCTGACTCTGTGACCCCATGGACTGTATCCCACTAGGCTCCTCTGTCCGTGAGATTCTCCAGGCAAGAATACTGGAGTGGATTGTCATGCCTTCCTTCAGGGGATCTTCAACCTGGGGATCAAACCTGTGTCTCTGACGTCTCCTGCAGGCAGGTTGGCTCTTTACCACTAGCGCCACCTGGGAAGAAAAAAAAAGGAAGAAAAGCTTCACCCTTTCCCCAGTTTCACAGCCATACCAGTCTCAGAAAGCTGCAGTAAAAAAGAAAAATGCTGCAGTAGGGTGGGAAGATATAATTTATCTTTTCTCTCCCTCTGTCTCCAGCTTAGGGTTCCTGCAGAAAACTTGGGCAGGATAGGAGAAAAGAAGGGAGGAGGGTAAAGGGAGCCAGTCTAACTTGACTGGGGCCGCTGTGATCCGGCCTTGGCGACCCCACAGAGAGCCATGTAGGGTGTTTTCAGGGTCACTTCCTACTTACCTGCCCCAACTCCCCCCAGTTTCTGTCTGGAAGCAACCCCCTGTACCATCACCTGGAGAGGGGTGGTACACCCCCAGCCTGGCCCACTACTCAGTCCTCCCCCGCAGCATCTAGTTCTGGAAGTCCTACCCTTATAGACTCTTTCCACTAGGGCCCCCTTATTTGGAGGGAAGCCTTTAAAGATAACTCAAGCCCTGCTGCCTCTCAGGGTCCATTCCAGCCTCACAAAAGGCCCCAGCACTTTTCCCACCCAGGCTCTACAGACGCAAAGCATGCCCACCGGATCCTTCTCCCTCACATAGCCATCCCGCGGCACCAGGCAGCCTCTCATGCTTAAACTTTCCCAGGAAGTCACACACCAGGCAGTCCACATGATCAACAAGCTGCCAGAACATGGGCAAGCCTCTCCATGAAGTTCCCGAAGCCCCTGAACTTGGGGAGATCTCCTCCTTCCCACTTACCATGTCCTGACAGCCCTCTGCAAAGAAGTCCCACTGGGCTGCTCACACCCAGCTCTCTGCTGATGCAGGGTGGGAAATCTCTGCAGGGAGACCACTTTATGCAGGGTGGGAAATCTCTGCAGGGAGACCACTTTATGCAGGGTGGGAAATCTCTGCAGGGAGACCACTTTATGCAGGGTGGGAAATCTCTGCAGGGAGACCACTTTATGCAGGGTGGGAAACCTCTGCAGGGAGACCACTTTGAGTCTCCTGGTGACAACACGCTGCCTCACTTCAGAAGATGGGGTTCAATGTCAGCTGTTGTTCTTAGCAGCAGTTTAAACATAGGAAGACTCTCACTTAACATCCTGTTCTGCAAATAATTCTTTAAGATAAGATCCCTCAAGACAGGCCAGTGACTTAATGTCAGTTGAAGCAGTTCAATAGAAGAGGCCAAAACAGGCTTTGCGGGAATCACTGCAGGACTGGCCTCATCCGGTTATGTTTAAAAGATCAAGAGGAGTGGATGGAACACATTTTCTGTGAATGATCCTCCATAAATATTTGTAAAAAAAAAAAAAGAAAGACCCATATTACCCATCAGATTTCCCTTTTGGGAAACCAGAAAAACTCAAACTTAAGTTCAGTGCCCACCTTCCGAATTTAACTCCCCTCCCACGTGTGTTTTTGTATATATTTGTTTAATTTCATGTTTCAATTTATTAAAGTAATATTCACATCACTTGGGGAAGTAGGTGGCAATATGAATCCTAAATAAATATTCAAACAGAAAGAAAACATAAACAGAAATGAATTTCATACAGAGTTTAAGCTGTTTACTGTAAACGGTATTATTTCCCCTTTGGCCTAAAAACAATGTCCCTGACTTGCCACAGGTCAAGAAAAGTCTTAAAAATGTGGCAGTTTATGGACCAGTCTGACCTGGAGACCATGAGGAGCCTGAAGGACGCCATGGCCCAGCACGAGTCCTCCAGCGAGTACAGGAAGGTGGTGACCCGGGCGCTGCACATCCCCGGCTGCAAGGTGGTTCCCTTCTGCGGGGTGTTCCTGAAGGAGCTCTGTGAGGTGCTGGACGGAGCCTCTGGCCTCATGAAGCTTTGCCCGAGGTACAATTCGAAGGAAGAAACTCTGGAGGTGAGACCTTTCAAAACTCATGATCTGAAGAGTCACTGTTGCCTCCTGGCTTGTCACACACTGAAGCCAGAAGAGACATCTCTGAGCCAAGGGCTAGCCACTGTCACAGCTGTGTTGAGTAACAGTTAGATCCTTGGGGACTTTGCTCGTGGCTCAGATGGTAAAGAATCTGCCTGCAATGCAGGAGACCTGGGTTCGATTCCTAGATCGGGAATATCCCCTAGAGAACGGAATGGCAACCCACTCCAGTATTGTTGTCTGGAGAATTCCATGGACAGAGGAGCCTGGCAGGCTACAGCCCAGGGGTCACAAAGAGTCGGACATGACTGAGCAGCTGACAGTTTCACTTTCACTAGGTCTTGAACATTCCAAGGAAAGAAGGCCAACCAGCACTTTTCGGGCCTTATAGTAAGTTAGCTTTAATGGGGCAATGTACAAATGGTGTTGTTTTTCTGGGTGTTTTTTCTTAAAGTTGATGGGATTTTCCTCTCTTGTTAGGTGCAAATGGGTGAAGGGGAGATAAGAAGTCAGATCAGAGTAGTAACTTCTGGGGGTCAGTGGAAGAAGACTGAGGGGAAGCCAGTGCTGCCTTCTTTTCCTCCACTCTGGGAATCTGGTGTGTCCTCTAAGGATGTGCTCTGGGCTGCTGATCATGCTGTCCCCTGCTGATCATGCTGTCCCCAGCCCATTGCTGCTCATTGCCAACCCCCAGCATGGGAAGGACCACATGAGCTTGGACTCAGAGTGTTGGGCAGTGCAGAGAAGAGGCACTGAGAAACGTAATATACAGACACCTTTCTATACGGTGTTTAGAAATGAAAGAAGGAATTGAAAGGTGGGAGACTATGGAGAAATTTGAGGAGTCCCATGCCCAGAATCTAAAATCGTTCTCACCATGGTGCCAGCACCCACTGTTGACGTTACACAACACACTCTCCCCCTCTCTCCTTCTCTCTCTCTTTCTCACCCTCATTCATACCCCTTCTTGATGGCAGTGGAAAGACTCCTAAAACTGCAGCCTCTTCCAGGTCCCTTGGGAGCAAAAGAATTACCTGGTGTCAGGGAGACTTAGAGCCCCTGACATGTGCTGGCAGCATTACTGGTTTCTATCTCCCTGGCTTGTGAGTGGGGGCATAAAGTGCAAGAAGAGACTTCCCAGTGGTTCAGCAGTAAAGAATCTGCCTGCAGTGCAGGAGACACAAGTTCAATCCCTGGGCTGGGAAGATCCCCTGGAGGAGGAAGTAGCTACCTACTCCAATGTTATTGCCTAAAAAAAATCCCATGAACAGAGGAGCCTGGCAGGCTACAGCCCATGGGTCAAAAAGAGTCAGATACGACTTAGTGACTAAATAACAAACAAAAGTGCAAGAAATTAAGGAGAAAGCTTAAAGCAAGCCTCCCGAACTGTCCCTGCACCGGCTGCCTCACATCTCAGAAGTAGGGAACTCCATATCTCATGGCTTAGCCATCCCTCTGACCTCTGATGGGAGATACTTCCTTGGTTACAAATACAGAAAATAGGAGCTTATAAATCAGCAAGAAGCATGTGTGTTACTGTTAAGATATATGGGAAATAAAGCAAAATGACCCCTTCCTTGATCATTTCCTTATAAGCTTCTTCGCTCAGTCGTGTCCGACTCTTTGTGACCCCATGGACTATAGCCTATCAGGCTCCTCCATCCATGGGATTTTCCAGGCAAGAGTGCTGGAGTGGATTGCCATTTCCTTCCCCAGGGGATCTTCCCGACCCAGGAACTGAACTCGGGTCTCCTGCATTGCAGGCAGACGCTTTACCCTCTGAGCCACCTTCCTTGGGCCCCAGTAATTTTATCTGGTTCTATAGAATAATAGATTTCTGTCATGGTTTTTCTCAACTCTCCATACAGAAATAAAATAACTCTGTCCTCCTCTGTAAAGTGGCTAATCTTCTCCCTAGGGAACCTTGAAATAATATTGCTTTTTGTGTTATAAACTCGAAGTGGAGTGTTGATTCCTAGAGGGACTGTTGTTGTCTTAGTGGAAACAAGAGTAAGTCTGGTATTTCATGTGGTGAAAGGAAAAAATGTTTTTCCTAGGGGTTGGTTTTCCTTAGATTTCTGTCATGGTTTTTCTCAACTCTCCATACAGAAATAAAATAACTCTGTCCTCCTCTGTAAAGTGGCTAATCTTCTCCCTAGGGAACCTTGAAATAATATTGCTTTTTGTGTTATAAACTCGAAGTGGAGTGTTGATTCCTAGAGGGACTGTTGTTGTCTTAGTGGAAACAAGAGTAAGTCTGGTATTTCATGTGGTGAAAGGAAAAAATGTTTTTCCTAGGGGTTGGTTTTCCCCCCAATAAAATAGGCACAAATGCCATTATTTATGACTGTTATGATTTCATTTCTCTAGCCAAGTAGGTTATTTAGATGTAGTATGTGAAGCTGTGATAACGAATCCTCAATATATTTCTCTGTAGTTTGTAGCCGATTATAGTGGGCAAGATAATTTCTTACAACGAGTGGGACAGAATGGCTTAAAGAATTCAGAGAAGGAGTCCACTGTCAACAGCATCTTTCAGATCATCAGGAGCTGCAGTCGAAGTCTGGAGACAGAGGAGGAGGACAGCCCCAGTGAGGGGAGCAGCTCGGGGAAAAGTTCCCTGAAGGATAAAGCCCGATGGCAGTAAGTTTCACATGGGATGCTTTACATGGGAATTAAACATTGCGATTCTCGTTTCTTCTTTTTCTGACTCCAGTTTGGTTTCAGGTTGTAAATAGCATCCATGTATGTGTTAGTTGCTCAGTCGTGTGCAACTCTGCAGCCCCATAGACTGTAGCCCGGCTTCCCTGGTGGCTCAGATGCTAAAGCGTCTGCCTGCAATGTGGCAGACCCAGATTCGATCCCTGGGTCAAGAAGATCCCCCGAAGAAGGAAATGGCAACCCACTCCAGTACTTTTGCCTGGAAAATGCCATGGACGGAGGAGCCTGGTAGGCTACAGTCCATGGGGTTGCAGAGAATCGGACACGACTGACTGACTTCACTTTCACTTTCAGACTGTGGCCCTCCAGGCTCCACTGTCCATGGCATTTCCCAGGCAAGAATACTGGAGTAGGTTGCCACTTCCTTCTGCAATAGTATCCAGAGTGTACATTATAGATCAACTACACTTTGATGTGTTTGTGTGTGTGTGTTAATTGCTCACTTGTGTCCTACTCTTTGCACCCTCATGGACTATAGCCTGCCAGGCTCCTCTGTCCATGGAATTTTCCAGGCAGGAATACTGGAGTGGGCTGTATTTTCTCCTGCAGGAGATCTTCCCAACCCAGGGATTGAACTGGCATCTCCTGCATTTCTTGCCCTGGCAGGCTAATTTTACCACTGTGTCACCTGGGAAGCCCCAATACTTCAATTTAAAAAACTAATTTTTAAAAAAGGGTTTATTAATTACTGGGTAAGGCATGGGGCAAATATTAAAATTTTATATCAAATATACTGATTTAGTGGAGGAGAAGGTAATGGCAACACACTCCAGTACTCTTGCCTAGAAAATTCCATGGACGGAGGAGACTGATAGGCTGCAGTCCATGGGGTCGCTAAGGGTAGGACACAACTGAGAGACTTCATGTTCACTTTTCACTTTCATGCATTGGAGAAGGAAATGACAAGCCACTCCAGTGTTCTTGCCTGGAGAATCCCAGGGATGGGGGAGCCTGGTGGGCTGCCGTCTCTGGGGTCGCACAGAGTCAGACATGATTGACGTGACTTAGCAGCAGCAGCAGCAGTAGGATTGGAGTCAGTCATACCCAGAAATCAGAGCTATCTCAGAGCTCCCCCCAACTTCTGATGATTCTGAGACAGCTCATCAGTGATTGACAAGCATTGCAGTGCTTCCAGGATCTCATTTTCAGGTGGCATCTGCAGCGTTGTGATTGCTTGGCTATTTCAATTGCTGTCTATTGACAAGCATTGCAGTCTACTCATGACATGCTTGCATAAACCAAGACCAAATGAAAAGTTCAGAAGTCAGTGGTCTTAGGGTAGGCATTGCATCTCTTCAAGGCCATTTACGCATGGTCATGCCCAATTCAAAGCAGAGTCTGGTCCACCCGGAAGAATCCTTGAGCATGACCCCAAAGCAGAACATCTGCTGGCTTTGACATCTTGGCCACAAAAGGTTCTATTTGTGTGGCATACTCACGAGTCATACCTGGCAGTTGTCCCCAGTCCTTGTAAGACATCAGTGTTTGTTTTGCAAAGTCTTTCCTGGATGACTGTGTGTGTATGAGCCTACATTGGGAAGAGACAGTGTTTCTGGAAAATAATTCCTTTGGAATTGTAGTGCTTTATCCTCAGAATCAGTTGTGAACACAGAAATGAACACCTTGTGCCTAAATCCCAAGTGTTGTTGTTAAAGAGATGAACCTGTATTCCTAGTTTTTCCAAAGTCTTTGAGCTTTTTTCCAAACCTCATCTCCTAGCTCATTCCCGGGGATCCAGGTGCTCAAAGATGAACCAATACTGCCCTTACCGAAACGTCACATCCCTAAACCTCAAATTTCAGAAGTAGTTTCTACCGATTGTTCTTTTTAAGTTGGTCTCAAGTCAAAGATTATTTGAAAGTTTCTCACTAATTTTTGTGATGTTGGTGCCACCATATATAAATAGAGAGAGGACCGTCTACAAAGAAGCACAGAGGCCCCTCATGGCCCTTAACTCCTTAATCTACATCTACCTCTGTCTACCTGTCTCTGTACATAGGTATCAATGTATATATCTACATCCTCCCACAAAATATTTTGTAGATGCTTATAAGAATAAATGTAAATAATCAAAGATATGAAGGGAAAAGGAAAGTAGGATAGGAAAAAAATAAAGCATACAGAAATATATACTAGTCTTTGCAGTGACTAAATTTTGTTCTGAGATAGTGACCATAAAAAAGAGGGAATCAGGAGTCACAGTCTTTGTAAGAAAAATCAAACAGATGTTTGGGAGAAGCATACCTGTTCCTCATACTGAGATCTGGCTGAAATTCCTTCCTTAAATCCTCCAATAAAGGATATATCATCTCTGAATAGATAAAATTTCATATGATTTTTTTTTTATAACAGCATTCACTTGGGGCTGTGTGTGTGTAGGTTACTTATAGGTGTCCTAAAAATACTTTTAGGAATGCTTATGATAATATATACTAGTCTTTGCAGTGACTAAATTTTGTTCTGAGATAGTGACCATAAAAAAGAGGGAATCAGGAGTCACAGTCTTTGTAAGAAAAATCAAACAGATGTTTGGGAGAAGCATACCTGTTCCTCATACTGAGATCTGGCTGAAATTCCTTCCTTAAATCCTCCAATAAAGGATATATCATCTCTGAATAGATAAAATTTCATATGATTTTTTTTTTATAACAGCATTCACTTGGGGCTGTGTGTGTGTAGGTTACTTATAGGTGTCCTAAAAATACTTTTAGGAATGCTTATGACTCAGCTGGTAAAGAATCCGCCTGCAGTGCAGGAGACCTGGGTTCAATCCCTGGGTTGGGAAGATCCCCTGGAGAAGGGAACAGCTACCCACTCCAGTATTCTGACCTGGAGAATTCCAGGGACTGTATAGTCCATGGGGTCGCAAAGAGTCGTGGACGTGACTTTCACTTCACTTCACTTCACTTTTGGTTGAGACTCAGAGACCAGGCCTCTGAGTTTTTCTTTACCATCTTTTTCCTCTTGACTGGATTTCCTTCAAGTAATAAATTTCATACCTCATACCATCACCTCTTTTGACATCATTATTTCCAATTCTCTGCTTGTTCCTTTGTCCCCTCCCTAATCATTTTATCGTCTACATTCTAAGATCACTGCTTTTCTACCTCCCATTTTCTAGATTCCACTTATAAGCACTCGTAGAAGGGGAAAAGAAGCACAAAATTGCAAATATTTCTTTTACAAAACCTAAGAAGTCAGGTTGAAATCCTCACATTGAAATTTACGTACCTCGGTACTGGTAAATTTTCTTACCCCACACGATGGCTATTTTGAAAAGAACTACTGATGAGGTTGGGGTGTTTAGTAGATGAGGGTGGGGGTGTTTAATAGACTTCACTGAAACCATATCAGCAAGCACTGTTCCTGGGACCATCTGCCAGGACTTGGGAGTCCATTTCTGATCCAGAGTCCTACATTAAAATATCCAGTATAGGGCTGTGTGTGAAAAAGGGATTTCCAGATCTCACAACCCAAGGGAACTGTGCTTTGTTGCTGATTTGGCTGAAATAAAGACTCTGTAAACAGTAACCTCCAGCCCCTTTCCTATGGCAGCCACCAACCCTGTGAAAATTACATCAGAGAAAGAAGGGATGATCTCATGGCCATTTGGTTCACCCAACATGGAGGGTGCTCTAATAATTCTTCTCAAACATCTCAGCTACTCCTGCCAGAACACCCACTAAAAACATTGACAGAAACCCCAGAAAGACGGTCATAAGAAATTCAAGACCTCAGCAGGAAAGGAACAGGGTTGAAATAATCTCAAAATGTCAGTGAGATTTTAAGGGCATCAACTTATCATCTCTGTGTACAGTGAGAGAGTGGTGCCTTGAGAGGTGAAGTTGCTTCCCTAAGTGGTGCCTAGCAGAGCTGGCTTGTGAGCCTGACCACATGATCAACTGCAGAGCAGGATCTTTCCTCCTGCAGTGTTGAAGGCATTTCTTGTCACCGTGGAACCCTCGACTTCCTTTTATTTCTAGTTCCTATAGATTGGGAACATCTAAACATGGCGTCTGGTCCCATTACTTCATGGGAAATAGATGGGGAAACAGTGTCAGACTTTATTTTGGGGGGCTCCCAAATCACTGCAGATGGTGATTGCAGCGGTGAAATTAAAAGACGCTTACTCCTTGGAAGGAAAATTAATGACCAACCTAGATAGCATATTCAAAAGCAGAGACATTACTTTGCCAACAAAGGTCTGTCTAGTCAAGGCTATGGTTTTTCCAGTGGTCATGTATGGATGTGAGAGTTGGACTGTGAAAAAGCTGAGCACCGAAGAATTGATCCTTTTGAACTGTGGTGTTGGAGAAGATGCTTGAGAGTCCCTTGGACTGCAAGGAGATCCAGCCAGTCCATTCTGAAGGAGATCAGCCCTGGGATTTCTTTGGAGGGAATGATGCTGAAACTGAAACTCCAGTACTTTGGCCACCTCATGCAAAGAGGTGACTCATTGGAAAAGACTCTGATGCTGGGAGGGATTGGGGGCAGGAGGAGAAGGGGAAGACAGAGGATGAGATGGCTGGATGGCATCACTGAGTCGATGGATGTGTTTGAGTGAACTCCAGGAGTTGGTGATGGCCAGGGAGGCCTGGCGTGCTGCGATTCATGGGAATGCAAAGAGTCGGACATGACTGAACAACTGAACTGAACTGAACTTCTAAAAGTGGTCCAGTTACATTTCATATAACATATAAAGCTCATTAATAATGACTTTTCAAATTTACCAGTATGAAGAATAAATAAGTTTTGCTTGTGTGAGTGTAAGTTATGGAGGCATAAGAGTGGCATATGGCACCATTGTAGGACAATGGAAATTAAGACTATTTAGGTGTATAGAGAAGAATGTTGGGTGATATAGGAGCCTCAAGTTCTTATTATCAGTATTGTCCACCCTCTCTAAAATACTGCTTAAAAAGGATTATTCCATTTGGAGAAGTTGGATATAAGCAGATAACAAATTCAGGCAGAACCTTAGAAGGGAGGCTGTTTGGGATGATTCGGAACTCAAAGCTTGCAGTCACGTTGTCTGGGAGTGAATGTTACCCCCATCACTTACTATTTGTGTCACCTGGGTAGGTGACTTAATCTTGCTGTTGGGCTGTGCTTAGTCACTCAGTCATGTCTGATTCTTTGCAACCCCATGGACTGTAGCCCACCATGGTCCTCTATCCGTGGGATTCTCCAGGCAAGAATACTGGAGAGGATTACCATGCCCTCCTCCAAGGGATCTTCCCAACCCAATGATCAAACCCAGGACTTCTGCACTGCAGGCAGATTCTTTACCTTCTGAGCCATCAGGTAAGCCTCAGTTCAGTTCAGTCGCTCAGTCGTGTCCAACTCTTTGCGACTCCATGAATCGCAGCATGCCAGCCCTCCCTGTCCATCACCAACTCCTGGAGTTCACTCAGACTCACATTCATCGAGTCAGTGATGCCATCCAGCCATCTCATCCTCTGTCGTCCCCTTCTCCTCCTGCCCCCAATCCCTCCCAGCATCAGAGTCTTTTCCAATGAGTCAACTCTTCGCATGAGGTAGCCAAAGTACTGGAGTTTCAGCTTCAGCATCATTCCCTCCAAAGAAATCCCAGGGCTGATCTCCTTCAGAATGGACTGGTCGGATCTCCTTGCAGTCCAAGGGACTCTCAAGAGTCTTCTCCAACACCACAGTTCAAAAGCATCAAATCTTGGGTGCTCAGCCTTCTTCACAGTCCAACTCTCACATCCATACATGACCACTGGAAAAACCATAGCCTTGACTAGATGGCCTACTAAGCCTCAATTTTGTAATCTGTAAAATGGGAATGATTATAATGCTTTTTTTATAAGATTGTTTTAAAGTTTATGTGAGAGGATACATGTAAAGGCATTTTGCATTATAAAGGCATGTAAATGGTGGCTATTGTAACTAATGCCTCCCATCACAAATAGCAGAGACCTTTCAGTATGGGCACCTGTGGCAACGGTCACCATTTGAGAGGCAGCTTCCAGTCGCCCTGCCCTTCTTTATGGGAGAATACAGAGTATTCGCTGCTCTCCCGTCCCAACAACCTCAGACACTTCCCTGAAAGATGATCCCACAGGATAGAAATAAGAAAGCTAAACGTGAGCTCCTTTGCTGTTCACCTGAAACTATCACAATATTGTTAATCTGATACAAAATAAAAAGTTTTTTAAAAAGCTACGCATAAGGAAGTAGAGTATCTGAGAGGAGATCATAGATACCAGGACTTGCCACACATAACCCGCACACTTATGTGCACACATGAAATAATAAAATGATAAGAAACCAGTCACTTATTCTCTATGAAGGATGGCACAGCGTTATAAACACCAACCTCACAACATCCTTTAGGGACAGCTGACTGCCTCCGCCCAGCCAAGACCTTAACACGATCTCCTCCCACCCCATGGCTGGCTCTGTTAGGGGTTTCGGGACTAGGCATACCCAGGACCCCTTCTCTTTCTCTCTTTTCCTGTCTGCTTGGCCAGTACACAAGACCCAGTCCTGCTTCTATTACTGTAACAAAGAAAGCCATTTTCTCACTATCTGCACAACATTCAAGGGCTTCCCAGGTGGCTCAGTGGTAAAGAATCTGCCTGCCAATACAGGAGACCGAGGATCCCGGTTGGAAGATTCCCTGGAGGAAGAAATGGCAACTCACTCTATGTTCTTGCCAGATTAACTTCATAGAAGAGGATCCTGGCGGGCTATAGTCTGTGGGTTCAGAAAGAGACAGAATGGAGCAGCTGAGCATGCTTGCACATTTAGTTTAAGCTTGTTTATCACTTGAATCCCAGCATGAAACTTGGACACCATTTTTACAAAGAAGCAGTGTTTGTTTGGGTGGCTGTGTTTTAGAATATTGACTTTGCACACATAAACTGGGCCATGATAATATTACTAATATTTGACATGACATTATTTATCAAGAGCCTACTTTTAAATGAACACTGTTTTAAATACTTTACATATAAATTAGTTAATCCTCACAGCAATTCTATTTCATTCAAGATCTCACATTTAGCAGGGCCAAATTTTAACCTCAGGCAGGCTGGCTTTAAAGTCCTTGCATTATGCAGCTATAATTTAGAAGTTGTCTATGGCTGAGGAAAGTGCTAAGTTAATTAAAAGCAAGAATTTGCCAGAAGCAAAGTTAAAACTCTCAGTTTTATTACAGGGTACAGCTATAGCAAGTCCTTTGGAAAAGGTGCACCTTTTCATGTCTTACAAAATTAAATTTAGTCTTATCACTTGATGAATCATGTTTATGTAATCCTTTTAACTTTGCAGGAGTAACAAAATGTTACGAAGAAAATTAGTGCCATGTTGTTTCAGTCATGTCGGACTCTTTGCAACCCTGTGGATTATACCCCAACAGATTCCTCTGTCTGGCTTCCCCAGACAAGAATACTGGAGTGGGTTGCCATGCCCTCCTCCAGGGGATCTTCCTGAGTCTCTGATGTCTCCTCCATTGGCAGATGAGTTCTTTACCACTAGTGCCACCTGGGAAGCCCACTTTTCCCTAATATAAGATCTCCAGGGATTTCTCTGGTGGTCCAGTGGCTAAGACTACATGCCCCCTGTTCAGGGGGCCCAGGTTCGATCCCTAGTCAGAGAACTAGAGTCCACATGCTGCATCTAGGAGTTCAAATGCCGCAACTGAAAGAGCCCTCATGCCACAATGAAGGCCAAAGGTCTCCAACTAAGACCAGTGCAGCCAAGTAAATAAATACTTTAAAAGTAAATGTTTTTTTAATGAGTTATATTTTTAAACAGATTTTCATCATGGAACATTAGAAAGGTGTTTACCTGTCAGTTTATAGTTTCTAACTGAAGGATGCTTCAGAACCTCTTGGCAGGGGTTGAATATAAACTTTCCTTCTCTTTTCACTTCTTGGTCCTCTCCTTAAGGCATATGACCTAAATTTGACTAGGTGGTGTTTTTTACCAGTACCACATCGTTGATGCACTTGGTTCCTGAGTAACTCTTTAAGTCTCACCTAATTCCTTCTTATAAACCCACAGAAACTTGTCTCCTGAGAGAATCAGGCACAGAAGTGTATAAAATTCACTATATGATGTAAGAGACAAAGCTACTAGTTTCCTTCTTAACAGGATTTTATTTTATTACAACTGCCAGTTTTATCTTGAGCATTAGTTCCTAGAAGACTGCCCTTTAGATGAATTATTAACACCTAACATTAGTTCTTTTGTGTCTAAAATAGAACTGATGCTAAGAAAGATAGTGTCCATTCTCTTCCAGCTTACATCATAGCTGGAAGTTGAAACAGGCTCCAGAAAATCCTCATAATTTTTCTTTTCTGGACACAACTTTTCATAATGCCCATAGTTTTTCACTGAAAAATACTTGCTTTAGCTCAGAACTCAAATTAAATGGAATATGGAAAACACAATTTCTCTTGCTAAATTAAAATCAGAAGTTCTATGTCCAAATTAACATATGTTACATTTCATGGGTATCGATACTCTCCAATTGAGTCCTTCTTGCTCTTAGGGGAAAAAAAAAATCAGCAAGCAGTGTGACAGGGAGAATGTGGAAATGGTCCCAGAAAAAGGAAATAAAAAGATTAAAGAACTTGGATGCGGCCTTGAGAAAAGCCCCATCTAGAGGAACAGCTGGACTGATTTAGCCTGGAGAAAAGGAAGTGGGAAGGAGAAGAGGCAGGATAAGACCTTGATCTTTTTTATGTTTAATTATAGTCACGTGCTTTACTGAGCCAGAGTCTGTGCTGAGTCACTTATCGATATTCTTCTTTGAGTTTCACCATTACTCTCTGAAAGTGGGTATTGTCTTTTTGCCATTAGCAGATGAGTAAAGTGAGGCCCAGAGAGGTTGAGTGATTTGACTAGATCACACAGTGAAGAGGTAGTAGGGTCTAACATTAAACCCAAAGTGACTAGAGGCTGTGCCCCTAACCATCTTGCTGCATATATCTATAGAAAGGACAGAAATAGTATGTAAGAGAAACTGAGTATTGGCTTCCCATTGTTACTGAGAGAAATTTCGGAGGGATTGTGATAATTTAAACACAAAAGATTTTCTTCCTTTCTCATTCTTTCTTCACTTTTTATGGTGAGATGGAACATTAAGAAAAGTGCATTAAAAAGAATGGATTTGCACCTAGAACTCAGATCTTGGTTTCTAAGGAGTCTTCAGTGAAAGAAAGCAAAGCTCCTTGGAGAGATGACTGCTTCTAGGACTGGGGCAGGAAATATACAAGATGAGCTGGAAGCATCTTGTGCCAGAAAAAGTAAATAAGTGCTTAAAAAAAAAAAAAAAAACCTAAAACGATAATGAGGTTATATCAAAGATGCACAAGAGCCAACAGAAAGTTATATTCTGTTGGCCAAAGCTGGAGCAATTTGAGTAACAAAATAGTATTAGATTATAACCCAAGTAAGTAGGTGAAATTCATTGAGTCGTGTCCGACTCTGCAACAGGACTGTAGCCTGCCAATCTCCTCTGTCCATGGAATTCTCCAGGCAAGAATACGGACGTGGGTAGCTATTCCTTTATCCAGGGAATCTTCCCAACTCAGGGCTCAAACTCAGGTCTCCTGCATTGAAGGCAGATTCTTTACTGTCTGAACTACCAGGGAAGCTTTGATTATAACCCAAAATATTACATAAATATCACAAGTCCATGTATGTAAGTCATAACTAAGCAAACACATGGGGGAGAAGAGACAAATTTCTCATGCAGAATTCCAAATAACTTGTGTGGATGCTCTGACTTCTAGGGGGTAGAGCAGACTCACCTTTCCTTATATACGGGCTGCACACAATGACTTCCTTCCAAAGGGGACAATGTATAAGGAGGTTGTTGGGTTTTTTTAAGTAACTTTAAGTGGACACTGACTAGCACTACCTCAGCCAGGTCAGCATCAACAGCATAAGTCCTGTTGATAGTATGTTCCCTGGATATGATGTGACAAGAATCGCATTTTGCCTCTGTGGTCTTCCTCCCCAGAACCCAGAGCACCAGAATAATTAGGAGAAATTATCAGGCAAATTCGAATTGTTGGTCATTCTACAAAATCCCTGACCACTGTTCAACTGTCAAGATCAAAAAGTCAAGAAAAGTCTGAGAAACAATGATATAAAGAAATATGAAGGTTAAATGTAATATGGGCTCCTGGATGGAATCCTGCAACAGAAAAGGGAAATGGGTAAAAAACTAAAGAAATCTAAACAAAGTATATCCTGTGCTTTGCTAAGTCACTCAGTCATGTCTGATTCTTCACAACCCCATGGACTGCCACCCACCAGGCTCCTCTGTCCTTGGGGATTCTCCAGGCAGGAATACTAAAGTGGGTTGCCATGCCCTCCTCCAGGGGATATTCCCAACCCAGGGTTCTGACTCAGATCTCCCACATTGCAGGTGGATTCTTTACTGTCTGAGCCACCAGGGAGCCCAAAGGGACACAGAGAAGGGCATCCTTGGGTGGGCTTGAACCACCAATCTTCCGGTTAACAGGCAAAGGCGATAACTCCACCAATCACGCCACAAAGACTAATACAAATACTAAACAAAGTATAAGACTAATACTAATACTAAACAAAGACTAAGACTAAACAAAGTATGGGCTTTAATAAATAGTAGTGTTTTGTGGTATTGGTTCATGAATTGTGTCAAATACACCACCCTAATGTAAGATGTTAATATAATAGGAAAAACTGGATATGGGGTATGTATCTTTGCAATTTCTCTCCTAATCTAAAACTATTCTGAAAAAGTTTTTAGCTAATGTTTTTAATAGTTTCAAGTGAGTACATGTGTAGCTACCACCCATTATCATTACCCATAAACCCCTTTTTTCCTGTCTCAGTTATGTCACCACCTTTCCCCCAGAGGAAAATTCACTGCTGTGAATTTTGTGATAATATATTCTGTTTTTCTTTATAATTTTACCACTTTATGCTTCTCTGAACAATATAGTATAATTTTTCCTTTTTGAAATATACATTAATGTCGTCACACAGTATGTGTGCCTGGATGTCTTGCTTAAGATTTGTCTGGTTGCTGCAGGTGGTTCACCATTGCATGTTTACTTTCGTGGCTGTGCAGGCTGGTATTATATGAATACATCAAATTTGATTTGTATATTTGATTGTTGCTGGACGTTTGGGTGGTTTCCAGTGAGGATTATTTGAAAAGCAGCTTCTGATCATCAGATTTGTGAGATCTCTTGTGGATTTCTTTTCTTTCTTAAGAATACCTGTTTATGTGAGGCAACGAAGAAGAACACTTTGCTGTTTGAAAGCAGGAGTGGGATCTTGCTCGGGGACCAGGATCTAGACTGAGAGTCTGAGAAGCCCAAGGCCGCTTCTCAGACCTCGCCAAGAGGCTCTCAGCTGCCCGTGCCTCGAGGTGATGGGAACATCCCTTCCCAGGGATGTATGGACCAATTCCTCAATTTTACCCACCTCTTTGCTAGTGATGTCTGTGGATCAAGCGTCGAAAAGCCTTGATCTTAGTAACAGTTCCTCATGCTTTGAAGAGAATGAGTCTCCCTTACGCACATTCCTACCAAAGTACCCGAATAGAAGAAAGAGAGTCAGGCAGACCAAATTCCTGCCTTGGGTAGGTCTCTTCCGAGCTGGGTAACCTAGAGCCAGTTATTCACCACTTCTGAACCTCAGTTCCTCCATAGATTAAAAAAAATCTGTATACTTAGGGCTGATTCATGTTGATATATCGCAAGAGTCAACACAAAATTATAAAACAATTATCCTCCAATTTAAAAATTTTTTAAAGAATAATAAAACTTACTTTGCAAGTAGGTCATATTAACTGCAAAAATGTATGTATTTAACACAAGAGGAAAGACTAATAAATAAGGAAGACTGTTGTTATTTATATTAAAAATATAATAATATAGTAGTTCCTTTATTCAACCTGCTCCAGTACACTTGCTTGGAAAATTCCATGGACAGAGGAGCCTGGCCTCAAAGCCCATGGTCAGACATGTTGTTAAATATAAGGTTTTAGAGTACCACTATATAAAATCACTCTATGACTTTTAGCATTTTATATTTCCATGCTAATTTGAATTTATAATGAAATTAAAAATAATGTCCAGCAACAGTGAAAGATTTTTGTTGTCCTTACTTCTAGTTATAAGACAGATCAAATTTGTAACTCTTTCTATCAGGTTTATAATTGGAGATTTGTTGGATTCCGAAAATGACATCTTTGAGCAGCCCAAAGACTGGGACTCTCATGGATCGGAAGAGCCACAGAAAGCCTTTGACCATGGGACAGAGCTCATCCCATGGTATGTGCTGTCCATCCAAGCTGATGTGCACCAGTTCCTGTTGCAGGGGGCCACAGTCATCCACTATGATCAGGACACGCACCTCTCTGCCCGCTGTTTCCTCCAGCTTCAGCCTGACAATAGCACCTTGACCTGGATAAAACCCACCACTGCTTCCCCAGCCAGTGCTAAAGCAAAACTTGGTGTGCTCAGTAACACGTCTGAGCCTGGCAAATTCCCGTTACTGGGCAATGCTGGATTAAGTGGCCTGGTGGAGGGGATCTTGGATCTGTTTTCAGCAAAGGCTGTGTACATGGGACACCCTAACATTGATATACACACTGTGTGTGTTCAGAACAAACTGAGTAACATGTCTCTCTCAGAGACTGGCGTGACACTGCTCTACGGGCTGCAGACCACAGACAATAGATTATTGCACTTTGTGGCACCAAAGCACACAGCTAAAATGCTCTTCAGTGGATTGTTGGAACTCACTAGAGCGGTGAGGAAGATGAGAAAGTTCCCTGACCAAAGACAGCAGTGGCTGCGGAAACAGTACGTCAGCCTCTACCAGGTAAGGGGAAAGGGATGCAGCCTTCTCTGTCTTCTCGGTAGTATAATTCTCCAGATTTATCTTGTAAAAGCACACTGGATAACTGGACCAACAAGGTTCATTTTCCCAGCTCTGTCAACTTTCTGCCTGAGTGATGCTGAACAGCTTTTACTTAACCTCTCTGTGCCTTAGTTTCTTATCTATAAAGTGAGAAAAATTATGATATTATTCATATTGTCCAAAGGATGACTGTAGGCTTAACTGAGTTAATATGTGTAAAGCCATAATGTAAATTCATATGTATAAAGCATAGTGTCTGGCTCAAAGTAGGTCCTATTATTATTTTGTATGAAAATAGTGACTTCTCCCCCATCTAGAAAGAAACAAGTTAATATAAGCTTAAAGTGAAAATGGAAAGCATTGTAATCTGAATGCTTTTATACTTATTCGGGACTAGCTGATGTGTTGGAAATCTTCACTTTGGAAACTGAAATCCTATTTCATCTTCTAATGTGCTGTGACTCTCAGAGAGTTATTTAATTTACTGTGTATTGCTGCCAAACTGTTGAACTTGTAAGTTTAAAAGAAACGTTCCCAAATGTGAGATAGTCATAACTAGAGTTCTTCCAAACCTTATTCGTAGTGGCAACAGCCCTTAGGAGCAGCTTAAACTGAGTGAGTTTTTTGTTAACCCTAAACTATCAGGATCCTTGGGTTGGGAGGATCCCCAGAGAAGGAAATGGCAACCGACTCCAACATTTGCCTGGACAATTCCATGGACAGAGAAACCTGGCATGCTGTACAATCCATGGGGTCACAAAAAGTCAGACATAACTGAGAAATTGAACACACACACGCATCAGGTACTTAGACACTCCAGCCAAAGGTCCACCAGGACTGGGTTAGATGAGGTGGTGAGAAGAGACACAGGTGTAACTAGAGCCACCTGCTTATGGAGGAAGGAGGGCAGAGATTGCTTGGAAATTGAGTCATAAACTCCACTACCAGGTGACACTGTTGGTGAGATTGTCAAGTGAGTTGTACAGAGTATTCAGTTTTTCTTTGCTATGTTTTTGTGTCTTGAGTGAGTGAAAGTAGCTCAGTTGTGTCTGACTCTGAGACTCCATGGACTATACAGTCCATGGAATTCTCTAGGCTAGAATACTGGAGTGGGTTGCCTTTCCCTTCTCCAGGGGATCTTCCCAGCCCAGGGATTAAACCTAGGTCTCCCACATTGCAGGCAGATTCTTTACCAGCTGAGCCACAAGGGAAGCCCTTTTCTATCTTATGGGAGAGAAATTATCTTTTCTAGTGTCACAGAACAGATACCACTGTGACTTAAATTACTCAAAGGACTAATTTTCATGTACTTTTCATAGTTCTAACATGTTTCTGACAATTTAAAACATTTTCTGCTCTGGAATGTTAGTAGAGTCACATATGTAAAGCCCCTTCTTTCCCCTTTCCCCACATCCATACAGTTCCTAATGAGTAGAGATCATATCCTGAAGAACTCAATTAATTAATAAGCATGTAGGCCTATATACATGATTATGCTGCACTGCACAAAGCCAGTTTTAGTTAACTCATCTGAAATGGTAACCAAGGGACATCTCTGGTGGTCCAGTGGCTAAGATGCCTTGCTCCCAATACAGGGGGCCCAGGTTCTATCCCTGGTCAGGGAACTAGATCCCACATTCCACAACTAAAGATCCCACATGATGCAACTAAGACCTGGCACAGCCAAATAAATAAATATTTTTTGAAATAAAATGGAAACCAAAATACTTGCTTTCTGTCTACTCCATAGGGAGCTCTCAGTGGTTCCGGCTACTTGGAAGGAAGGTCTCCGGGAGCTATTATGAATATTGGTTTTCAGTTACAGTCATTCCTTCTACAATCATGAAACCATTCAGTCTGGTCATGAACCAAAGTCTTTGGGCTCAATTACAGTCACTGTCACAAACCTGTGTGGTTTATTTGCTCCATTGGTTTCCTTCCCAGTCTTACAAAGTAACTGAATTAACATGTAAAATCTACTTAGTCTCTCATTACTAAGTTCACAGTACTGTACTGTGGCTCAGATGGTAAAGAATCAGCCTGCAGTGCAGGAGACCCAAGTTTGATCCCTGGGCCAGGAAGATCCACTGGAGAAGGGCACGGCTACCCGCTCCAGTAGAGGAGCCTGGGGGACTACCGTCCATGGGGTCGCAGAGTCGGATGCAACTGAGCAACTAACAACAGCACAGAGTTTCTCACTTACCCTGGCAACCTTCAGTTTATGCTGAAGGAGGCACCAGATGAGACCGGAAGAGGTGCCGCTGGAGCCGAGACAGAGGAAGTGGCTTGGAGTTGACTTGGTCTTACACAGCTGTAACCACAGCTGTATCCCTCCCTTTCCCTCTACCTCCATCCTTCCACCCACGTGAGGAACCAAGCTGTCACAGTGGAAGGGCAAAAAGGCTCCATATACCTCAGTCACTTCTGAAAACCCAGATGGCATTCATCCTCAAAACCATGTACTACACAAGCTGCCTAAGACAGACAACAGTCTTAAATCTCAAGATTTCTTTCTTTTTATTTTAAGTGAAAATTAAAGGTCAATGGACTACTCATTTTTCCATCATATAGACCAGTTCCCAAATTGTACCAGGGAATATTAAAAAGATGCTAATTTGGTACTTAGAGAACAAAAAGTCAAATAGGCATCATTCTAAATGCCCCCCTTGGTGATTTATAATACAGCTTAGCACATTTAAAGCTCTGAGAAGTCCCAAAGTACAAAAGAAAATTTTAAACGTATCTATAAACTAAAGTAATTATGGAAGGTCTTGACTTCTTCCAAACTTCTGCTAACAACTATGTAAGAATATTTCTTTATCCCCAGTTTAGGAAGAGCTTATATAGAAAATAATCTTTGTAACATCCAAGTCCTCTTGTGTGATGAATGTTTGTACCATTACTTTCAAATACAAGTATTTTAGTGCTGCTGTTGCTGCTAAGTCACTTCAGTTGTGTCCAACTCTGTGCGACCCCATAGACGGCAGCCCACCAGACTCCCCCGTCCCTGGGATTCTCCAGGCAAGAATACTGGAGTAGGTTGCCATTTCCTTCTCCAATGCATGAAAGCGAAAAGTGAAAGTGAAGTCGCTCAGTCATATCAGACTCTTAGTGAACCCGTGGACTCCAGTCTACCAGGCTCCTCCATCCATGGGACTTTCCAGGCATGAGTACTGGAGTAGGGTGCCATCGCCTTCTCCGAAATTTTAGTGCTAGTAAATATAAACTAAGTTAACGGAAAGAGTAGCAAGAGATAAAGCAAAAGACAAGAAAAAATAGTGACTTTTGTTTTTGTTTGTTTGGTTTGGGGGACTCTGCTCTGAGTCTTTGTTGCAGTGCGTGGGCTTCTCTTATTTCCAAGCACAAGCTCTAGAGCCTGTGAGCTCAGTAGTTGTGGCATGGACTTAGTTTCCCCAAGGCATGTGGGATCTTAGTTCCCTGACCAGGGCTTGAACCTGGGTCCTCTGCATTGAAAGACAGATTCTTAACCCCTAGACCACCAGGGAATTCCCAATAGTGATATTTGTAACAAAGCCTAGGAATATAAGAAATTTTTAATTTAATCAATTTTAATTGATATGGGATGTGGAAGAAAGGTTGGTATCATGAGCTTTGGCTCAAAGTTATGGGCAGAGCTTGAGAACTCATATATTTGGAAAGATCTCTGGGAAGCCAAGGAGGTTATACACAGGATTATCAGTAAACTTTGTATGCAACAGAAAGATTCTGGCTATCTCCAAGGAAAAAGTGGGGCATCTATTTGAAGAGTTAGATTGTTTTAAGAGTCTTTAAGGTATGATATGCAGAGATATGCCAAGTTAAAAGTACATGAATTTTTTTTAAAAAAAGTATCGATTTAGCTCCATGGGCCTCAGTTGTGGCGCTCGGGATCTTAGATCTTTGTTGCTGCATGCTGGATCCTTAGTCTTGGGATGCAGGATCTTTTCATTGTGGCACGCAAACTCTTAGTTATAACACATGGGATCTAGTTCCCTGACCAGGGCCTAAACCCATGCCCTCTGCAATGGGAGTGTGGGGTCTTAACCACTGGACCACCAGGGAAGTCCCAAAAGTACATGCATATTTTTGAAGGAATCAGTTTCCTAATTCTCATGAATGGTTCACATGAACCGTTTTCTAAAACTGAGAATGTACCTTCACTTGCTATAGCCCAAATTTAAAATAGAAGGTACATCTTTCATCTATCCCAAACAAGTTTATTGTTTTGTATAAAACAAAAGGAAGATTCAAAGTACATTTTAGTTCCCAGAAGGTCTCCTTTAAACATTAAACAAAGGCATCCTGCCTTTTACAGGCCTAAAATATTTCCATTAATAATAAAGCTTGGCCCATGTTAAGATGTTCTGAATTTAGAAAAACCAAAGCAGTAGAGGCTGATTCTTTTATATGTACATGGTAATGGGTCTATTAAATTTTATTAAAGATTCTATTTTTTAGAGCATTTTTAGGTTTATTATAAAATTGAAAGGAAAGTACAGAGATTTCCCATAAACCTCTTGTCCCCACACATACATAGCTCCCGCATTATCAACATCACTAACAAGAATGGTACGTTTTTTACAAAGGATCAGTTCAGTTCAGTTCAGTCACTCGGTCATGTCTGACTCTTTGCAACCCCATGGATTGCACCACTCCAGGCCTCCCTGTCCATCACCAACTCTCGGAGTTTACTCAAACTCACGTCCATTGAGTCAGTGATGCCATCCAACCATCTCATCTTGTGTCGTCCCTTTCTCCTCCCACCTTCAATCTTTCCTATCATCAGGGTCTTTTCCAAGAAGTCAGTTCTTCGCCTCAGATGGCCAAAGTATTGGAGTTTCAGCTTCAGCATCGGTCCTTCCAATGAATGCTGAGGACCTATTTCCTTTAGGATGGACTGGTTGGGTCTCCTTGCAGTCCAAGGGACTCTCAAGAGTCTTCTCCAACACCACAGTTCAAAAGCATCAATTCTTTGGCACTCAGCTTTCTTCACAGTCCAACTCACACATCCATACATGACCACTGGAAAAACCATATACCAGACTCCCCCGTCCCTGGGATTCTCCAGGCAAGAATACTGGAGTAGGTTGCCATTTCCTTCTCCAATGCATGAAAGCGAAAAGTGAAAGTGAAGTCGCTCAGTCATATCAGACTCTTAGTGAACCCGTGGACTCCAGTCTACCAGGCTCCTCCATCCATGGGACTTTCCAGGCATGAGTACTGGAGTAGGGTGCCATCGCCTTCTCCGAAATTTTAGTGCTAGTAAATATAAACTAAGTTAACGGAAAGAGTAGCAAGAGATAAAGCAAAAGACAAGAAAAAATAGTGACTTTTGTTTTTGTTTGTTTGGTTTGGGGGACTCTGCTCTGAGTCTTTGTTGCAGTGCGTGGGCTTCTCTTATTTCCAAGCACGAGCTCTAGAGCCTGTGAGCTCAGTAGTTGTGGCATGGACTTAGTTTCCCCAAGGCATGTGGGATCTTAGTTCCCTGACCAGGGCTTGAACCTGAGTCCTCTGCATTGAAAGACAGATTCTTAACCCCTAGACCACCAGGGAATTCCCAATAGTGATATTTGTAACAAAGCCTAGGAATATAAGAAATTTTTAATTTAATCAATTTTAATTGATATGGGATGTGGAAGAAAGGTTGGTATCATGAGCTTTGGCTCAAAGTTATGGGCAGAGCTTGAGAACTCATATATTTGGAAAGATCTCTGGGAAGCCAAGGAGGTTATACACAGGATTATCAGTAAACTTTGTATGCAACAGAAAGATTCTGGCTATCTCCAAGGAAAAAGTGGGGCGTCTATTTGAAGAGTTAGATTGTTTTAAGAGTCTTTAAGGTATGATATGCAAAGATATGCCAAGTTAAAAGTACATGAATTTTTTTTAAAAAAAGTATCGATTTAGCTCCATGGGCCTCAGTTGTGGCGCTCGGGATCTTAGATCTTTGTTGCTGCATGCTGGATCCTTAGTCTTGGGATGCAGGATCTTTTCATTGTGGCACGCAAACTCTTAGTTATAACACATGGGATCTAGTTCCCTGACCAGGGCCTAAACCCATGCCCTCTGCAATGGGAGTGTGGGGTCTTAACCACTGGACCACCAGGGAAGTCCCAAAAGTACATGCATATTTTTGAAGGAATCAGTTTCCTAATTCTCATGAATGGTTCACATGAACCGTTTTCTAAAACTGAGAATGTACCTTCACTTGCTATAGCCCAAATTTAAAATAGAAGGTACATCTTTCATCTATCCCAAACAAGTTTATTGTTTTGTATAAAACAAAAGGAAGATTCAAGTACATTTTAGTTCCCAGAAGGTCTCCTTTAAACGTTAAACAAAGGCATCCTGCCTTTTACAGGCCTAAAATATTTCCATTAATAATAAAGCTTGGCCCATGTTAAGATGTTCTGAATTTAGAAAAACCAAAGCAGTAGAGGCTGATTCTTTTATATGTACATGGTAATGGGTCTATTAAATTTTATTAAAGATTCTATTTTTTAGAGCATTTTTAGGTTTATTATAAAATTGAAAGGAAAGTACAGAGATTTCCCATAAACCTCTTGTCCCCACACATACATAGCTCCCGCATTATCAACATCACTAACAAGAATGGTACGTTTTTTAC
Organism: Madoqua kirkii; assembly: GCA_006408675.1. Taxonomy (NCBI): domain Eukaryota; kingdom Metazoa; phylum Chordata; class Mammalia; order Artiodactyla; family Bovidae; genus Madoqua; species Madoqua kirkii. Next base: position 36,391 of record SJYC01111341.1, on the reverse strand, counting down.
AAAGGATCAGTTCAGTTCAGTTCAGTCACTCGGTCATGTCTGACTCTTTGCAACCCCATGGATTGCACCACTCCAGGCCTCCCTGTCCATCACCAACTCTCGGAGTTTACTCAAACTCACGTCCATTGAGTCAGTGATGCCATCCAACCATCTCATCTTCTGTTGTCCCTTTCTCCTCCCACCTTCAATCTTTCCTATCATCAGGGTCTTTTCCAAGAAGTCAGTTCTTCGCCTCAGATGGCCAAAGTATTGGAGTTTCAGCTTCAGCATCGGTCCTTCCAATGAATGCTGAGGACCTATTTCCTTTAGGATGGACTGGTTGGGTCTCCTTGCAGTCCAAGGGACTCTCAAGAGTCTTCTCCAACACCACAGTTCAAAAGCATCAATTCTTTGGCACTCAGCTTTCTTCACAGTCCAACTCACACATCCATACATGACCACTGGAAAAACCATAGCCCTGACGAGACATCCTTTCACAAAAGATGAAGCTATGTTAACATGTCGCAGTTTCCCAAAGTCCATAGTTTGCCTTAGAGTTCACTCTTGGTGCTGTACATTCTATGGGCTTGTACAGAAATAGTATATTGACATATAGCATCACTACAATGCCATATGGAGCATTTTCACTGCCCTAAATATCCTGTGTGCTCTGCCTGTTCATCTTGCTCCCACTCCATCCCACCCTCTTCTAGTCCCCTGCAACCACTGATTTTTATATTGTCTCCATAGTTTTGCCTTTTCCAGCTGTTATATAGTTGAAATCATAGAATACGTAGCCTTCTCAGATTGGTTTCTTTCACTTAGTAATATGCATTTAAGTTTTCCCCAATGTCTGCTTGTGGCTCGATAGTTTCTTACTTTTTATTACTGAATGAAATTTCATTGTCTTAGTGAACAGCAGTTTATTCATTCATTCACCTACTAAAGGATTTCTGGGTTGCTTCCAAGTGTTGGCAATTATGAATGAAGCAAGTATAAATATCCATGTTCAGGTTTTGGTATAGACACAAGTTTCCAACTCAATTGGGTAAATATCAAGGAGTGTGATTGCTGAATCATACAGTAAAAGTGTGTTTAGTTTTGTAAGAAACTGCTTTCTAAAGTGGCTATACCGTTTTACATTCCCACCAGCAACAAATGAGAGTTCCTATTGCTCTGCCTCCTCACCAGCATTTGGTGTTGTCAGTGTTCTCAATTTTGGCCATTCTAATAGGTGTGCAGGTGTATCTCATTGATTATTTCACATTTCTCTGATGACATATGATGCGGAACATCTTTTCATATGCTTATTTGCCATCTGTATATATACTTTGGTGAGGTGTCTGTCAAATTCTTTGACCTATTTTTTGACTGAATCATTTTTCTTATTGTTGAGTTTAAAAAAATTTTTGTACATTTTGGATAACAGACCTTTGTCAGACGTTTCTTTTCAAATATTTTCTCCCAGCCTGTGGCTTATCTTCTAACTTTCTTGACCATGTCTTTTGCAGAGAAGAGCTTTTAAATTTTAATGAAGTGGTCTACTCTGTGTAAGCATTAGGTTTAATGTTTGAAGATGTATTAGTTAAAACCCATAGATAAAATTTTACAGAATTTTTTCATAATCAGAGTATATTAGCAATAAGGTAGTTAAAAATCAGTTTGTGAAATTGTGCCACTTTGCAGTCAGTTTGATGACTTGTTAGCAGGAACTCTCTCCAGCAGGTCTGCTCCAGGTAGAGTCATCTCCAGCCATCTTCATTCTTTGCATCACTGCATTCAAGATTCATTTTCCAGGGGTGGAGGTTTTTTTTAACTTTTTATTTTGTATTGGGATATAGCCAATTAGCAAGCAGTGTTGTGACAGTTTCAGGTGGATGGCGAAGGGACTCAGCCATACATATGCATGTATCCATCCTCTCCCAAACTCCCCTCCCATTCAGGCTGCCTCATAACATTGAGCTGTACTATTGGACCTTGTTGATTATTATTCATTTTAAATATAGTAGTGTGTACATGTCAGGGATGGTGAGTTTGATTGGCTTATTTGGGTCCTATACCAACCATTGGTCAAGGGAAGATGTTCCTCATTGACTGATAGACCCAAGACTGTATCCAGGGACAAGAGATAAAGTAAAAGTATGGTTAAAGAAAAGAAAAATGATCCACAGACAGGCATAAATCACAGATATTTAGGACAGAAGGTCACCAAAAGGTTTCATCACATATCATTCAAAAGATCACCAAGTATCCAATTCACTAAGCATCCTGGGATCCATAACGGGATTCAGGAAGTAGGAGGTCACAACTCAAGTCATCAAATCGATAGTCATTGAACATTAGAAACAAGCACAGACATGAAGGAGCAAACACACACACACACATGCACACACGCTCGCACACAAAGTCACTTTATTACTTGCATATTATCTACAACAAAGCCAAAATCTATTTATAAGCACTTCTTTGCATTTGCAAAGGAAGACTAACCTTAAAAGCTTGTAGAAAGTAAAAATAGTAGAGATAGATTTAAAAGGTGCTTTTTCTGCACCTTGTGAAATATCAATATTGTCTTTAATTCCTATGTGCCTTTTTGTAGTTTTATTACCTTTCCTGACTTATAAGGAGAATTGTTGAACACTGTTTAATTACTCAATCCCTCTGATAGTCAGTTCTTCTTACATAGAGCTGCCTTACAAGAAGCAGCTATTGTAAACCATCATGTGCCCACTGATGATGTTTTCCCTGCTCAAGGCATCATGATATGCTTGGTGTTCTGAGTCCCCTGGGCTCTCTGTCCTTGGATACCAGTCACTGAGGAAGATGGCAGCTCAACCACTTGAGATGCCCCCAAAGCCCTTCAAAATGAGTTTCATGTACTCCACCTACTCTGACCTTAAGTCAGACTGTCCCAAGCATCAAGCTAGGTGAAAATATAACTAGAGTGATGAAATAACAAATAGAACTTAATTTTACTTCAATAAAGTCATACACACATATACACCCTCCAAGTCCTTCAAATCTCAGATTTACAAAGTACATCTTAATGAATTTGTCTGTAGTGATAATGCTGAAATATAACTTCTGAAAGTGGAAAGGGAAATTTTTTTGTTAATCCCAATTGAACATGGCTGTTAAAGCACAACACTGGAACTCAGCAGAATGTGATAAAGCACAGCACTGGAATTCAGCTGGATGTGACCAGGACCACGGAGGACTTGATGAAATCCCCAACAGAGAGTCTGGACAGTTAGCAAACAGAGCCACTTGGGTGGCCAGATCATTATTCTTTGGTGACTGTGCTCCTCTGCCTCTGGGAATTTCCTGAAAGCCTTTGATACATTTACTCCCCTTTACTCATTCTTCCCTTATGGGTTCAGAATGTGTCTCTGTTACAGGAGGATGGACGATATGAAGGCCCAACTTTGGCTCAAGCTGTAGAGCTGTTTGGTGGCAGGCGATGGAGTACTCGAAACCCCAGCCCTGGGACATCAGCAAAGAGCGTCGAGAAGCCCAACACCTTGAGTATAAGCAACACCAAGAAAAAGAAGAAAATCCTTATGAGGGTAGAGTGTTACTTGTTTATTAAGCATCCAACTCAATCATCTGGGACCACTGTATAATCTACATAACCATAAACTATTTTAGGTCATTTGCATTGGGGACAGGGTGAGATGAAAAACAAATAAAGTACAAGAGCTTACCAAGTGCCCACTGGATGCCAAACCCATTACAAGGAACTGAGTCACCACCAGCAAAAAGTCAGGGTCCATAGAAGGACACAGAGATGCTAACAAACACAGTGAGATCTAAGTAAGAATCACTGTCATGCTGTCTACAAGGTGCTGTGGGAGTAGAGAAAAGGGAAATGGAAGACTGGGAGTCAGGCAGGCAGGGCTCCACAGAGAAGGTGAGAGGTGGGTCTTAAAGGACATATAGGATTTACCAGGCAGACAGTACAGGGGAACGTCTCTCTGGCACAGGGGGCCCTGGGCTCAGGCTTCAGGTTGGAGCATGAGCTCTGTGGTGGGCAAAGAAAAGATAGTAAGGAACGAGGATTATATTAGGAAGGTCTTGGAGGGTCAAAGGGCTAGAACTCAATTTAAAATATATTAATAAGAGAAGCAAGTGTCCATCCACCAATGAAGGATAAAGAAAAGGTAACATGTACATACAATGGGGCTAAAAAGAGGGAAATCCTGTCATGTGCTGCAACATGGATGACCTTGAGGGCATTATCCTAAGTGAAATAAGTCAGTCACGAAAGGACAAATACTGCATGATTCCAGTTATAGGTATGAGATACTAGAGTGGTCCAACTCTTAGAAACAGAAAATAGAATGGTGATTGCCAGGGACTAAGGTGAAGGGGAAAGGGGGAGTTGTTTAGTGAGTATAGAGTATCAGTTTTGCAAAAGTGAAAAAGTTCTAGAAATGTCTTGCACAACAAGATACAAATAGCACTACTTTCTCTTATACATTTACTCCCCTTTACTCATTCTTCCCTTATGGGTTCAGAATGTGTCTCTGTTACAGGAGGATGGACGATATGAAGGCCCAACTTTGGCTCAAGCTGTAGAGCTGTTTGGTGGCAGGCGATGGAGTACTCGAAACCCCAGCCCTGGGACATCAGCAAAGAGCGTCGAGAAGCCCAACACCTTGAGTATAAGCAACGCCAAGAAAAAGAAGAAAATCCTTATGAGGGTAGAGTGTTACTTGTTTATTAAGCATCCAACTCAATCATCTGGGACCACTGTATAATCTACATAACCATAAACTATTTTAGGTCATTTGCATTGGGGACAGGGTGAGATGAAAAATAAAGTACAAGAGCTTACCAAGTGCCCACTGGATGCCAAACCCATTACAAGGAACTGAGTCACCACCAGCAAAAAGTCAGGGTCCATAGAAGGACACAGAGATGCTAACAAACACAGTGAGATCTAAGTAAGAATCACTGTCATGCTGTCTACAAGGTGCTGTGGGAGTAGAGAAAAGGGAAATGGAAGACTGGGAGTCAGGCAGGCAGGGCTCCACAGAGAAGGTGAGAGGTGGGTCTTAAAGGACATATAGGATTTACCAGGCAGACAGTACAGGGGAACGTCTCTCTGGCACAGGGGGCCCTGGGCTCAGGCTTCAGGTTGGAGCATGAGCTCTGTGGTGGGCAAAGAAAAGATAGTAAGGAACGAGGATTATATTAGGAAGGTCTTGGAGGGTCAAAGGGCTAGAACTCAATTTAAAATATATTAATAAGAGAAGCAAGTGTCCATCCACCAATGAAGGATAAAGAAAAGGTAACATGTACATACAATGGGGCTAAAAAGAGGGAAATCCTGTCATGTGCTGCAACATGGATGACCTTGAGGGCATTATCCTAAGTGAAATAAGTCAGTCACGAAAGGACAAATACTGCATGATTCCAGTTATAGGTATGAGATACTAGAGTGGTCCAACTCTTAGAAACAGAAAATAGAATGGTGATTGCCAGGGACTAAGGTGAAGGGGAAAGGGGGAGTTGTTTAGTGAGTATAGAGTATCAGTTTTGCAAAAGTGAAAAAGTTCTAGAAATGTCTTGCACAACAAGATACAAATAGCACTACTTTCTCTATGGGAGACTTAAAAATGGTCATGTGTGTGCTATCACTCAGTTGTACCTGACTCTTTGCAACCCCATGGACTGTAGCCTGCCAGACTCTTCTGTCCATGGGATTCTCCAGGCAAGAATACTGGAGTGGGTTGCCAGTTCCTTCTCCAGGGGATCTTCCCAACCAAGGGATGGAACCCAGGTCTCCCACATTGCAGGCAGCTTCTTTACTATCTGAGCCACAAGGGAAGCATTAAAAATGGTTAAGATGGTAAACTTTGTGGGTTTTTTTAGCATGATATATATATAAAATATATATATTGCTCTATATTATATATTACATTATTTATATTATCACTATAGTGTAATACATTTTCTTCCTGGTTAACTGGGAGACGTTCCACTCTTTGCCCTTGGGAGGCTGTTGATGCCTAGGTTGAACTTTATCTGCTTCATAATTCTGTCTCTGCACAGACTCCAGGGACCTTATGCCTTCTCTTGTCACCCTTTCCCCCAAGGAGTACTGCATTATCATGAAGAACACGTGGGATGAACAGAACAAGGGAACACTTGGTCAGCCTTCACATAGGTCTTTACTGGTTTCACCAGGGGGAGGTGGTACTGATAGTGGATCAGTGAAAAAATAGGGACCTACCTGAGCTAAGCAGTGATGGGAAAGATAAGCATGGTGAGTTTTCTGTTCCCAGGGTGAGAGTGGAGAGGTGACGGATGACGAGATGGCCACCCGCAAGGCCAAAACACACAAAGAGAGTCGGAGCCGGAGTGGTTCTGATCCTCAGGATGTCAATGAACAAGAGAATCAGGTAAAGCAGTATTTTCACATCTGAGGGAGAAAACATGCATTTGGTTTTAAATTGAGATTTAAGTATCACAGGCCTTCTTAACTAAACTCTCATCTTATTAAATATGCTTACCTTTGTTTTTAAGTGGATGATGGAACCCAAGAGGTATTTCTGCAAACACAAGTTTGCAAATGTTAAGTTGTACTTAGAAGAAAATACTAACTAGTTAACTTGCCGTTATTGACAAGGAATATTAGATTTGAAAGATACAATCAAATCACTGGATTAGACCAGTAATTCTTACCTCCTGGCTGGATATTAGAGCTTTTTAAAGACTCTCTGTGTGCTCTAGCCACACCCCAGCCCCACTGATTCAGACTCTGTGTGAGTCCAGGATGTCCATGCACTAAGTTCCCCAGATGATTCTGGTGTGTAGCCAGGACTGAGACTCACCAGAATATTTTAATGCTTCTTATACAGTAATTGCCTGTATAGATTGACTTCCTCAGACATTCAGAAACATCTTTTCTATATGATTTCTGGGGGAAAGTGTAATCAGAGTCATTGTCTCTTTTCTGTCTTCTGCTCTCACAGAGGCAAATGCCATCATGAGCCCTCCCAACCCTCTCCCTTCCAGAAGAGCCCACTCCTTGACCACGACTGGGCCCCCTGCCTTGGCTGCCGGGGCATCATCTCCCATCAGGCCAGTGTCCTCTCCTGTGCTGCCTGCTTCCAACAAGAGCCCAACCAGGTGGGGCCTTAACATGATAAAAAGAAGGACCCTTTACACCATGCAGGTCGTGTAGGAGGGCATCCTCTTCCAGCGCTCTGTCGAAAGATGGTCTCTAACAATCAGTTTAAAACTGAAAACCCCCAAATTTTAAAAGCTGTTAATTTTCTTGATTGCATTTTCCTACTTTCTCACATTACTACTATACACACTACTTTGTGACCCCATAGACTGTAGCCCGTCAGACTCCTCTGTCCATGGAATTCTTCAGGCAAGAATACTGGAGTGGGTAGCCATTTCCTTCTTCAGGGAGTCTTCCCAACCCAGGGATTGAACCCAGGTCTTCTGCTTTGCTGGCAGATTCGTTACCATCTGAGCCACCAGGGAAGCCCCTCACATTACTATAATGGCTTCTAATTTTTTTGACAAACCAATCCTTCAAAGGCCAGTAATTGTAACAAAACCTGAGCTGTCTCTAAATCTGTACTGTCTGACCTAGCAGCCACTAGCCACAGGAAAGGACTTCCCTAGTGACGCAGCGATAAAGAATCTGCCTACACTGTGGGAGCCACAGGATCCCTGGGTCAAGAAGATCCCTTGGAGGAGGGCACAGCAACCCACTCCAGTATTCTTGCCTGGAGAATCCCATGGACAGAGGAGCCTGCCAGGCTGCAGTCCACAGGATCACAAAGAGTCAGACATGACTGAAACTACTTAGCACTGCACAGCAGCCACAAGAAAACAAAACAAAACAAAAAAGTGAACTGGCTATTTAAATTCAAATTTAATTAAAATAAAATTTCAAATTCAGTTCCTCAGTCACACCAGCCACATTAAAAGTGTTACATAGCTACCACTGGCTGGTGGCTACTGTATGTACTAAACAGTGCAGATAAGAACATTTCTATCATTGCAGGAAGTTCTATTGGATAGCACTGCTCTAAATGAAGAATAAATGTTTTAATGTAAGCAACTTGATCCTTTGCTAATGGGTGAAATATATTTAACACTCTTCTCGTGTATAAGATGTACATGTCTGGAGAAATGAATGTCTTACAGCCAGTTGGAGAGGTTTAGACATAATCCTAAAGCTGATATTATTGTAAATAATTTTTTAAGGTCCATGCCAATTAAAGATTTGAAACAACAGCCACCCTCTTTAAAATATATATTAAAATGAAAGTCTTTCAGAGGAATCAGAATGCCATACCATCTCCCTCAATCCCACACTAAAGTTTAAGAAATGTTCCAGACAGAACCATGATAAAAAGAAAAAAACAGACATTCTATACTTCATCAGAGAAGTAGGAGGAAGAAATGGGTTTGTACAGGTACTGGTTTAGAAACATTTTTATATACACACGCTTAACACACATGCATCACCCCCCCCTTTTCTTCTTCTCCTCCTCCCCACATCTCTCTCCTCCCCATGTTTCTCTTTCTCTTTCCTTGTCTCTCTGTCTCTGTCTGTCTTGCTGTACCTCTCTCTTTCTCTCTCTCGGAAGCTTGCTATAGATAAAAACCCTACAGTAAATCCTCTTTTAAAGGGAAGCATCCTTTCACAGTGTGAATAATGAGTATAATTTCTGCATTTGGTTTAACTGGGTCACAGGTACCTGGAAATTCTTTTTACCACTTTTGCAAGGTTTGTAGGTTTGTAACAAAGAATCAGAATTCTTTGCATTATATTTCAGCCTAAACAGTATCCTGGGAAAATAAAATAGCCGCATAACTACAGTTAAGTGGCCTTTCCCTTTATTTCAATCACTCATAAGCAGGAAAAGGGAAGACAAAGTAAACAAGGAAAATGTTTTCAAAGAGGTAAAAGTAGAGAGACTACCGTGCCAGATGCAAAACCAGAGGACCCCGCCATAGGAGGACAAGGGGGCCAGTAAGAGAGGACAAGACGAGAGAAGAGAGTCAGCGTGAATGCTCTTCAAGAAGAGAGCAAGACTGAGCCCCAGGAAGGAACCGATCAGAAGTTAGAGGGAGTCAGGTGCCTACAGACAGTGGCTGGTCGGGGGACCAGAGGAAGGCAGGCATGAAACATACATGTTTAAATTCAAATGAAAAACCACTTTGTTATCAGACTTTTGTCCTCTTCTTCAAGCTCTACCCTCTGTTTCCCACACCGTACTGGGGAATCAACAACCCAGGCCTATAAAGTATAATACCATAAATCTATCCATTTATAATACTCTTCCATTAATGGAGGTGACCTTCAGATGTCAACACAAAATAATTTTCCATAAACACTGTTGAAAGGATCAAGGACAAGCTAGCTATTCATTACAATATTCTATTTTCTTATATATTTGAAATATTTTTAAAATGAAAAAGTAGGGACAAAAACAAAAATGAAAAAAAAAAGAAAGATCCTACTAATTGGTTTGACTAAAACCCAGCCAAAACATTTCTCATACTCTCCTCTCAAGGAAACAGCATAGGAAATAAAAAAATATTGTGAAAGAGCTAGACTGAATTTTTGACCCAGATGACTGATATTTTTATATTAAATAGATATAGCCTTGGCAGGTGCAAATATAATTCTAGGCAAGAGTTGGCTTCTTTCCACCCTTAATATTTTTGTGACTCACATTTTCCATTAGCATTAAAAACCCTTCCTTGTTTCCATCTAAAAACTGGTTAAGAAAGGAGAAAAGGAAGACATTGATACATTCAAGATTTTCTTCTTAAATGTGTTTCTATGATTTAATATATATGAAAGCACATGAATAATTTTCCATAAGTTATAATTGCACAATGCGGGGCTCTTTTTTAAAATGACTTTTCTTCAAAACCACTGAATTTAAGGTTGTTTTTTTTTTCCTCTCATTGACCTGTGATTTCAAAGACCTGTTTTGATTTGTAGAGGAATATTAACTCAGCTTTGTGCCCTTATTAAATAGGCTGTAAACATGAAGTGGTTTCAATATATAAGTTTTATTTCCTCTGATGCAATGTAGATGAATTTGGAGAGAAATGAAAAGGTGTAATAATTAAACAATGCTTAGAAAGAAAAGAGGCTAAACTTCAGTGACTGCTGTCCATCTTTCTGTTCATGTTGCTAATCTGAGAACGTCTCTTAGGGCAGAGTGACAGAACCGGTCCCCGTTCTGCCCATCAAGGCCGTGTCTTTGTTGCAGTGCTTGGAACAGCAGCAGCTGCTGGCCAGGGAAGATCAGAGGAGGGATGCAGGGTTTTCAGAGCTTCATGGTTTCAGACAGCAGCATGAGTTTTGTGGAATTTGTTGAGCTGTTCAAATCATTCAGGTATGGCCGGCTTTCTTCTCAGCCTTTCCTCCTCTTACCCTTCCCTTGTTAAAACGAAGCTAAAGACGAGATGTTCTCCATCCTGTGTCCAGTGTGAGGAGCCGCAAGGACCTGAAGGACCTCTTTGACATCTATGCTGTGCCCTGTGACCGAGCTGGCTCTGAGGCAGCACCCCTCTATACCAACCTGACCATTGACGAGAATATCAGCGGTCTTCAGCCTGACCTAGGTTTGTGTGACAATTAAATATTTCCTTTTGAGACCTTTCTACCTAAAAATAGTTAGAGACCCAGTCATGCAAACCTTCAGCCTGTCCCACATGGCACACAACTCCCAGGAGCATGGTGGAACGCTCAGAGAATCGTTTCTCTAATGGGAGTGGCATGGGGATGGTATTATTAGTATTTTGGACTAGGAAATTCATCATTGTATGGGTCTGTCCATAGAGTCTAGAATATATTTAACCAGTAGAGCCTTCCAGTCATTCTGACAATTGAAAATCCTTTCCCACTTATTTCCAAATGTCCACGAGGTTTGTGGCATGCCCCAGTTGGGAACTGCCAGTTTCTCCCCTGCCTCCAGGTGGGTGGGTGCTCCACCCAGCATTGGGAGCTGTCTGCCCTTTGACAGGAGGGTCTTCCCTGACCTCAGCAGAGTACTTCTGCCTGAACATTCAGGACATTTTCCCTAATGTGTAAAGCAGAATCTCTATTCCTTGATCCCATTCACTGCCACCACCATTACCATCACCACCCATTCATTTCAGGCCTATTCTTTTTCTCTTCTGTTCTTGCTGGAAACCACAAACCTTTCTAAAAAACAAAAAGCAAAATGAACATAGTCCTCTTTCCTGCATTTTCTTTTTCAATTATTTAAAAACATATTGTCCTTAAGCTAAGAATACTAACCTTTTTCAACCTTAGTTATAAGAAGGCAATGGCACCCCACTCCAGTGTTCTTGCCTGGAGAATCCCAGGGACGGGGGAGCCTGGTGGGCTGCCGTCTCTGGGGTCTCACAGAGTCGCACACAACTGAAGCGACTGAGCATCTGTAGATTTGTCAAGTAGTTATAGTTTTCAAAAAAATTATAGACTATTTTTTTAGGACAGTTAACAGAAAAATGAGCAGAGAGTACAGAGAGTTTCTGTATGCTCTGCCTCCATACATACAGTACCCCCTTAGTAATTTTTTGCATTAGTGTGGTATATTTGTTACAGTTGAGCCAATACTGATATATTTGAAGTCCATAATTTACATTAATGTTCGCTGTCTGTATTTTCTATGGGGTTTCACAAAAGTATAGTGACATGTATTTGCCATTACAATAGTATACAGAATTAAATAGTTCCACTGTCCTAAAGACCCACTGTGCTCCATCTTGTCATTCTCCCTCTCTCCTCTGAACCCCTGGCAAATACTGAGCTTTTTCCTGTCTCCATAGCTTTGCTTTTCCCAGAAAGTCATATAGTTGGGTCATATAGTATGTATGTAGCCTTTCCAGACTAGCTCCTTTCACTGGGCAATATGTGTTTAAGGTTTCTCGATGTCGTCTCATGGTTTGACGGCTCATTTCTTTATATTGCTGAGTAATATTTTGTTATGTGTATGCTTGCCCATTCACCTATTGAAAGACATCTTGGTTGCTTCTAAGTTTTAGCAATTATGTAGAAAGCTGCTGTAAATATTTGGTATGCAGGTTTTTTTGTGGACATGTTTTCAACTCACTAAACACCTAGGACTGGAGTTGCTGGATCCTATGGTGAGCCTATATTTAGCTCTGCAAGAAACTGACACACTGTTCTCCATGATGGTTAGAATGAAAATGACCGCCCATACCAAAGTACAAATGTGGAGCAACTAGGGCCTTGCTAATGGGAGTGTGAAACAGTACAGCCAGCTCAGAAGAGAATTTGGCTGTTTCTTACAAAAAGAATGTACTCTTACCATATAATCCAGCAACTGTACTCCTTGGTATTTACCCAAATGGGTTGAAAAACATATGTTCACACAGGCACCTGCACACAAATGTTTACAGTTGCACTTTTCTTTTTTTACGGTTACACTTTGAAAGTACAGAAAAACTGTAATCTTAAGGGTACGTCTTCCATACATGCTTAGTCGTAGAAGTGGTTATTCTCAAAAACCAAAGTCTGAATTCAGCCTAAAGGCCCCAACCGAATTGACATTAGTTTGCATCTGATACTGAAGTTTGTGGGCTTTTAGGATCATTGACCTAGTTCTCTTCATTTGTTTTATTTCTTCACTAATTTATTTTTTTATTCCTTCAACTATGTGAAGCCAGGAAGAAGCACTGAGCTAGATGGCGTGTTTAGACAGATTAGTGAAGAGTCACTACAGCTTAATATTTCCACAACACCATTATCTCCAAAATGGGCCTTATGAAAGATTCTGGCTAGCCTATCCATGTTCTGTTTGGTGGTTCTGTTTCAGATTTGTTGACCAGAAATGTCTCCGATTTGGGATTATTCATCAAGAGTAAACAGCAGCTGTCCGACAATCAGAGGCAGATATCTGATGCCATTGCTGCTGCAAGTATTGTGACCAATGGCACCGGGGTGGAGAGCACATCTCTGGGTGTATTTGGAGTTGGCATCCTCCAGCTCAATGACTTCCTAGTGAATTGCCAAGGAGAACACTATACTTACGATGAAATCCTCAGCATTATCCAGGTTTGTATCTTTTTTGTGTGCAAGCACATGTGTAAAGCTTCTAACTATTCTTATTTTCTGCTGAACGTTTACTCTTTTTATACTTCCTTCCAATGCCTTTAAAGTCTGGGGGAGAAATAGAAGGTTATTTTTAAAAAAATATGTAAGTGTTCTTATTTAACATACAGTTAACATAGGTCCTAAACCTTTTTCTTTTGCTGTTGTTTTTTAGTTGCTAAGTCATATCCGACTCTTTTTCCATCCCATGGACTACATAGCCCACAGGCGCCTCTGTCCATTGGTGCTTCCCTGGTGGCTCAGCGGTAAAGAGTCCGCCTGCCAGTGCAGGAGACTCTGATTTGATCGCTGATTTGGGAAGATTCTCTGGAGAAGGAAATGGTAACCCACTCCAGTTTTCTTGCCTGGGAAATCCCACAGATAGAAGAGCCTGGCGGGCTACACTACATGGCATTGCAATAGTCAGCTACAACTTCGTGACTAAACAGCAAGTCTTTTTTCACCCCGTGGCTACTGTAAGGAATCAGTACGTGATTGTTGTTTGTTGTTCCAGCACATGCAATGGAATTGGTAGTTAGGTCATCAGCTATTTTGATTGTCTAACGGATGTTTATCAGCTTCTTCTCTGGGCCTGGAAATATAGTAGTTGAGAGGATCAGGTTCTGACCCTCATAGCAGTTCACATTCTAGTGGGTGAGGCAAACTATAAATGAATAAAGATATCATGTAATTTCAGGTAGTAATGGGCTCTGAAAAAAAACTGAGCAGAGCAAGGGAGTGGAGGGCTGAGAGGAGTAAGCCAAGGCCACTCGAGGGAGGTGACACTTGGGGTGAGCCCTGAATGATTAAGCCTTGTGAGGGTCTAAGGAGAGAGCTTGCCAGACAGAGAGTAGCAAGCAGAAGCCAGCTTGGAGTTTGTGAGGAAGAACAAAAGCCAGAGGGACCGTAGCAGACTTGATTTCAGACAGGTGGGCAGGGGCCAAAGCACCCAGGCATCTCAGGCCATGGTAAGGAGTCCATGTGAGACGGGATGCTACTGGAAATTTTTGAGCAGGGGAAGAAGATGATTTAAGTTACTAACAGGTCACTCTGGCCCCACTGGAGTATAAACCGTGCTAGGGAAGGGGTGAATATCAGAGAAACTGGGAAGGAAGCTGTCACCGTAACCCAGAGGAAGTGGTCATGGCTACCCACATGCAACAGAACTAATCTAGGCTTTAGCCTCCCTTGTCAATTGATTAGGAATCAGTGGATTAGCTGGCCAGTAACTGGACTTGATCACTGGGATGCTAAAAATGTAAGAGTATGATCACATGACTGAGTATACACTAAGATATGATGTAGCGTGAACACTGTCCTGAGTGGATCTTCACATTTCACCTCCCACCAACTCTGGTAGCTGCTGTTCTGATCCCCATCTTCACCTGGATAAACTGATACTGTTTGTTTCCATATAAATCAGCTTTATTCTTTTCTCCCTCTCTCTTCTTTTCCCTCTTAAATAAATATGCTTCCTATAATAAACTCACACATAATAAATGTTTTCTTTTGGACTGAAAAACTACATTTTACCACTCCATAACTAAATTAGTCCAAATATTTGGCTTAGATATTTCCTGATGAAAACAGAACAGTTTTAAAAAATGATGTAGCGTGAACACTTCCTGAGTGGATCTTCACATTTCACCTCCCACCAACTCTGGTAGCTGCTGTTCTGATCCCCATCTTCACCTGGATAAACTGATACTGTTTGTTTCCATATAAATCAGCTTTATTCTTTTCTCCCTCTCTCTTCTTTTCCCTCTTAAATAAATATGCTTCCTATAATAAACTCACACATAATAAATGTTTTCTTTTGGACTGAAAAACTACATTTTACCACTCCATAACTAAATTAGTCCAAATATTTGGCTTAGATATTTCCTGATGAAAACAGAACAGTTTTAAAAAATGATGTGGTGGTTTTTTTCCCTTTGGTTTCCTTTACCGAAATAACACTCCTTTTGTATCCCTTGCAGAAGTTCGAGCCTAGCGTCAGTATGTGTCATCAAGGCCTAATGTCATTTGAAGGATTTGCAAGGTAACTTTTAAAATATTTTTGCCCATCATTTAAGCATGTGTATTTTTCAAATAGACTCGGATACAGAGAACAAACTAGCTGTTACTAGTGGAGAGGGGGCTTGGGAGAAGGACAAGATCAGGGAAGGGGGACTTCCCCAGGGGTCCAGGGGTTGAGACCACGTTTCCAATGCAGGGGGCACAGGTTCAACCCCTGGTGGGAGAACCTTAGTTCTGCCATGTGGTGTAGCCAAAAAATAAAATAACTTTTTTTAAAAGATAGGAAAAGGGGACTAAAAGATACATATGATAAATACAAGGATTAATGTACAGCACAGGAAATATAGCCAATGCTTTATAATAGCTTTATGGAGTATAAGCTATAAAAATACTGAATTGCTATGTTGTATGCCTGAAACTGGGCTTCCCAGGTGGTGCTAGTGGTAAAGAATCCGCCTACCAATGCAGGAGATGTAAGAGATGCGGGTTCAGTCCCTGGGGCGGGAAGATCTCCTGGAGGAGGGCATAGCAATCCACTCTAGTATTCTTTCCTGGAGAATCCCATGGACAGACAAGCCTGGCAGGCTGCAGTCCATGGGGTTGCACAGAGATGGACACGACTGAAGAATTTAGCATGCATACCTGAAACTAATATATTTTAAGTCAACTATACTTCAGAAAAGAGAGTATATAGTTTTCCTATACAAGTCTGAGAAAATTATTTCCCCTAGGTTTCTAATGGATAAAGACAATTTTGCCTCGAAAAATGATGAGTCACAGGAGAACGTTAAAGACATGCAGCTGCCCCTCTCTTACTATTACATTGAATCTTCACATAATACCTACCTCACGGGCCATCAGCTCAAAGGAGAATCCTCAGTAGAACTCTACAGCCAGGTACCGAGAATTTCACTGGGAATGTGATTTTCATTAATCTTATTTATGTAACCCCCTGTCACAGAAAGTTGACCCCAGCTTCCTTTGATGAACTTATATGCTGTTAATTGCGAAATGTGAGGAAACATGACGTGTGGGAAACTGCTGATATATACGGCTGTTTTCTGTTCTTTTTTTCTTTCTGTTCCCCCCACCCCCATCTATACTTAACCTTTATTCTAGGCAAAAATAAATAAATAAATAAATAGTAGTTTGAGACTCATAGCTTTTAGATCTTGGTTAGTCTGACCTACCCCTACTAAAATTAGATTTTCCCATGAGAAAACTATCTAATCGCTTGCCTGGATGCTAAATAAATCAATATATTATAGTGGGAAAGCATAGTAGAAAATGCAACTGTCTATGAAGTTATTCCCAGAATATTGTTTGTTTTGTTTTGCAATTTGTTAGAAAAATTAATCCAAATCATTATGACATCCAACTTATTACCAAAAAAAAAAAATCTACAAAGTATAGGCACTATCCTTACACACTTAAATTGATGGGAATGTTCTCAAAAACTCAGAAGGGTCTCTGGACTAGAAAAGGCACGTCCTTTTCACCTAAACATCCAGCTCTCAATTATCTGTATGACTTGCTTCTGTTGTATTTTCTGCAACATCTTTGTCTATGCCGCCTGTTTTCTGAACTCCCACAAGATGAGTTAATTGTGGGAGGCTCTAGCTAGGTCCTGTGTGTGTATGTGTGTGTGTGGTGGGGGGGTGGTGTGTCCATGTCTGTGTGTTGGGGGAAGGGGTCCACGTGTAAAAATTATAACTGTCTTGTATATATAAACACAGCACACTTGAGCTTCCTTTATTCTTCAGATTACTCTAGATATTTCTCAAAGCATGGGTTAAACTTCTGTCCCAAAGCTTATCGAGTATGGAGTATGTCTTTTAAACTCTAAAATTTAAGGTGATTTTATTATGAAATGAAGACGTGTTCTTAGAGTCACGATTTTCAAAATAAGTGTCTGTCAAGGGACCTCAGCTGCTGACACAGAGGAGCTGACATTAAAGGGTCCCATGCCCTGCTCCCACTGCAGCTGAACATTTGCTCATTTATGGGCTTTCTATATTGGCCCTGTTTGTGCTGAGAATTCCAAGGATAAAAGAAGTTTCAAACCTATTGTTCTAAGGGAAAGAAATGAAACATGTGTGTGTTTATTCCAGGAAAATAAGCAGGGCTTGGTGTCCAAGCTTTAATTCCTACTACACTTACCTATTTGACATCATGGAGGTTTTCTTTTTTAATTTTTTTTTTCAGGGACGTTTTCTTTTTAAACTCCTTAACATTACACCCCAAGCCTTTGAATAAAGCACGGAAACTCCTAAAATAGATTCACAGATGTGATTAAACCTTAAATGTGAGGCTCCCTTTTATTTCGTTTCTTACCACTCTGCTGTCCCTCAACTCCTCCAGTTACCTCCTAACATTCGTTACTTATGGGGTCATTGAGGAAAGAAAGCCCTGTTCTCACCTGGAATTTCCTGCCCTGGTTCTCCTATTCCAGTGGTATGTGGAAACTGTAATGTTATGTGGACTTTAATATAGACCTTTAATCTTCTCATGCTGAAAAGCCATCTGGTCTGCTCCCGGTCAGTGAACATTCTTCCTAATGTGGCTCACTACAAAGAGCCTAATGTCCCAGCTGTCATGTTACACAACAGTTTCAGCCCAAAGCAACACACCCCTAGATACTCTAATGCTGAAAAATGCTGAGGACCTTGGGATTCTTCACCACAGAATCAGTTCCCTGTGGGAGTGGGTCGCCTAGGAAAACTGGGTTCTCTCTGGTGTGCAGTGGGAAGAATCTAGCAAGTATCTCATATAACAGCATTAAGGGGGATTGTGTTGTAGCAACTGTAGTGGCCGCTAGCCCCCAGTTACTGGATTGCTGTTACATGGAAATAGGTATGTGGATTCTTAAATCAGAGAGTTGGCTCGTTCACAGATACATACACCTCTTAGCTTGGTTGACCCTTTTGAATATCACCATCTTTAAGATGGTCCACACATATGGAAGATGAAGTTGATCCAAGCTAACATTACAGATATGCCACCCAAACACATGGGTCAGGACCTCTGCTTCCAGCTTTAGATCCAGGAAAGCAAATAGGTATCATCTCATCTAATTCATTGGTAATGTTTCCTGGAGTTCTTTGCTGAGGGGGTCATGAGCTAATGCATCTGAGCTTTGGGGGCAAATGTGTCATGATTGATTACTGATGACTGCTATGGGTATGGAAAAGGGGAGTTTATGGATTTATTTGCCTCTCTGCTGTGGATGCTTTCCTAGGATTAGACAGCAAACAAATTCCTGGTAACTCCGTGCTTCTACCCTTCTCACATGCTACATGTTCACAGCAAAGTTATTAGTCTTGGGCCCAAATAGAGGAGCTTTGGGCTTCCCAGGTGACACTAGTGGTAAGGAACCTGTCTGCCAATACAGGAGACATGAGACTAGGGTACAGTCCCTGGGTCAGGAAGATCACCCTCTGGAGGAGGGCTTGGCAACCCACTCAAGCATTCTTGCCTGGAGAATCCCTAGAGACAGAGGAACCTGGAGGGCAACAGTCCATAGTGTCCCAAAGGGTCAGACATGACTGAAGCAACTTAGCGCCACATGCAGAGGAACTTTTATCCTGATTAGATCCATATAAATATTTCAGTTCATTAAGGAATCAGTATCCTCATTTCCTCATCAGCACCTGTGTCACCTCCTCTGACGTCTGCCCAGACAGAGCTCTAGCCTGGCTTTTTCATTTCAGGATATACCATATGTAGGCCCCTTGAAGGACCAAAGTTGATGGGAAAACAGTCATGCTATTGCTACCAAATTTTACCTTCCACTAGTATTCAGCTCTGGCCAGCACTCGTTCCACCTGAATCTGTTCTATCCCTTCCCCACCTGTGATAAATTGTGGCCTTTGGCCAACGTGCAATGTTTCTTTTCAATCTTGGGCCCTTCTGTTTTAGCCTGGAGCGTGAACACTGATATGTGGAAGCCTGTGCTGGGTTTAATTTGAGGCTTTATCTCCATTTGCTCATCTGGGGTGGATTCACTCATTGATCCCACAGGTCCTCCTGCAAGGCTGTAGGAGTGTAGAGTTGGACTGCTGGGACGGAGATGATGGAATGCCCATCATTTATCATGGACACACCCTGACAACCAAGATCCCCTTCAAGGTAATGCTTCATAACTTTCTTTAGATCAGATCACAGAGAGTCATTATCTTCATTCATCATTTCAATAAGTGACTCTTCCAAGTTATACCTTAGGTTGAAGGTTCTTATCTGGGGCTTAAGACTTCTCCAAATTGTGGGGATGTGCACATGTTCATTTTTCTGGGAGTTAATCTAAAGCTGTCCTTAGATTTCCATTCAACCAAAGTTTAGTAACCATTACCTTAAATTAGTTATCATGTAATAATGTTATTGCAATTTTTGTATTATAAAATGATATATAAAAGACAGGAGTTGTTCTTTTGCTTTAAGAATTAAAGATCATTTTTCCTGGTATTCTGCTGACAAAGGCCAACATCATGTGTCTGAAGAGGATGAAATAACATTATGAAGTAATGAGAACTGATTCCACCTCGGGAGACTGGCCACCCAGGAAGACTGGTCTCATTGTATTATGATGTCAGTTTCTAGGTAGTTTATTTGTTCATTGTGCAATGATAAACCTCAATCGGAGGGTGTTTGGCTGTGGCATCATTTTTTTTTTCTGAACTGTAACTGGACTGAGAAGGAATATTACTATTTTTGTCTTATATGTGAAGATAATGGCTAAAATATATTTTCTCTTCAACCATTCTCCTATTCAGCCTTCTTTAAACTTTTTGTGCCTTATGCTGAGGAAAAGAGGGATTGATAACTGTGTTTATCTACATACATAAATATAGGTGATATATGTCTTATTGCCCCAAGTAGATTTGATTGTAAACTCCTTGAAAGCAAGAAAGTATCTTATGCATCATTATTTTTGACACTGTAACTAAAACAATGTATCTTACCTATAATATACTCAATATATATATTGATTTGTTAAACTGACAATACTGATAACTGTTCTTCATAGTATGTGAACAACACTTAATATGAATAGTTTAATCTCCTTATAGAAAATAACCCATTGTATTGCTTAACTTGAAAATATATTTAAAAAGATAGAAACCACTTTGGCCAGAGTCTTCTGCATACACCAAGTTAGATGCTTTCTGTGGCTATTAGTACCTTGCTTCCTGACACCCTGGGCAGATATCTGAGCTCTGATGAGACATTTTGGCCCTCACAGGAAGTGGTTGAAGCCATCGTCGCAGTGCCTTCATCAACTCTGACCTGCCCATCATCATATCAATTGAGAACCACTGTTCATTGCCGCAGCAACGAAAAATGGCAGAAATTTTCAAGGTAAGGTATGAGCTAAGTGACAGGATGGTAGCTTGGTCTTTGTCTTGTTTGGCTATTGTTGAGCTTAGTTTGGGGCCACCGTGGACCACACCACAGCTGGACCTCAGCTGTAAAACATGTATAGTTAGATCCCTCAGACCTGAGAAATGAAGATGCCCCTGTGAGCTTGGGGCTCTCTCTTGAGTGGTTCATCTTTTCAGCTAATGATTGAAGCGTTCTTCTGTGGTCTTCTGGCAATTTCTAGAAAGCCTTCAGAGGTAAAAGAAGACCAACTCTCCAACACTTTTGGAATCAAAAATCAGGGGTGCCAGGATGTCATCTGTCAGTTATATATAGAAAAGCTGAAAATATTTAAGGGCAAAGAAGTCAAATCTTCTTGTGGCCCAACTTCAGATACAGAGATCCATGTTGGCAAAGAGGTTAGACTGGCCACAACAATTGCTGTTAGCATCCAGTTCTTCCTTATGCAAATAAATTATAACGCAAATAGATTTAAAGGCAGATACTCCAGTAAACTTCCCCGTTCCTCCATTTATGGGAATATGGCTGTCAGTGGCAGGGAGGGGCATGGAGAGAAGAAAATGTTCCCAAATACAAAACTAATGCCAACAAAACTAATTAGCCTTTCGGATTGCCTTTTCTTTGCCATCATTTAGAATGATGGTCTCTAATGGCAGAAAGTGAAGAGGAGCTCAAAAGCCTCTTGATGAAAGTGAAAGAGGAGAATGAAAAAGTTGGCTTAAAGCTCAACATTCAAAAAACGAAGATCATGGCATCTGGTCCCATCAGTTCATGGGAAATAGATGGGGAAACAGTAGAAAAAGTGTCAGACTTTATTTTTCTGGGCTCCAAAATCACTGCAGATGGTGATTTGCAGCCATGAAATGAAAAGACACTTACGTCTTGGAAGGAAAGTTATGACCAACCTAGATAGCATATTCAAAAGCGAGACATTACTTTGCCAATAAAGATCCGTCTAGTCAGGGCTATGGATTTTCCAGTAATCATGTATGGATGTGAGAGTTGGACTGTGAAGAAAGCTGAGCGCCAAAGAGTTGATGCTTTTGAACTGTGGTGTTGGAGAAGACTCTTGAGAGTCCCTTGGATTGCAAGGAGATCCAACCAGTCCATTCTAAAGGATATCAGTCCTGGGTGTTCTTTGGCAGGAATGATGCTAAAGCTGAAACTCCAGTACTTTGGACACCTCATGCGAAGAGTTGACTCATTGGAAAAGACTCTGTCTGATGCTGGGAGGGATTGGGGGCAGGAGGAGAAGGGGACGACTGAGGATGAGATGGCTGGATGGCATCACCAACTCGATGAACATAAGTATGAGTGAACTCTGGGAGTTGGTGATGGACAGGGAGGCCTGGCGTGCTGCGATTCATGGGGTCGCAAAGAGTCAGACATGATTGAGCAACTGAACTGAACTGAATGAACTGAAACTTTTTAAAAAATAATGCTATTTATTTATTTTGTGTGCCAGGTTTTCTCCAGTCAGCAAGTGGGGTCCACTCTCCAGTTGCAGTGTGCGGGCTTCTCATTGTGGTGACTTTGCTTTTTGCTGAGCACAGGCTCTAGGGTGCAAGGGCATCAGTAGGTTAGGCCTGTGGGCTCAATAATTTTGGCTCCTGGGCTGTAGAGCATGACTCAATAATTGTGGCACATGGACTTAGTTTCTCTGAGCCATATGGGGTCTTCCCAACCCAGGAAGCAAACTCACATTTACATTACAGGTGGATTCTTTACCACTGAGCCATCAGAGAAACCCTCTAAACTTTTTTGATTGCATACTTCTATCAGTAAAATACGCCATGGATTCCTATTGTGTATATTGACTTAATCATAAATTATACACATATCCTAGTTATTAACATATTTCATATATTAATTAAAACATGCAAAAATAAAATATAAAAGAGGGTAACAGAAAGGATGAAAGTAAAGAATAGCATTTTAATGCTATTATTTATTAGTGATACAAAAACCTTTTGCTATCATAAAAAAATTAGGACTATCTATTTATCTAAATTTTTAATGGGAACAATATGATTGAATATACCTCATTATTTTTGAAACTTTTGTGATCACTGACTTACATGTCTGGTTTTAAGTTTAGTTTATTATTTCAGTATTTGTCTTTAATAGCTATAGTAGCTGATAAAGATGCCTTACAAAGATAACCTGTATACAGATGGAAAAGGGTTGTCATTAACTGCACTTGTTAAATCACGGTACTCATTTCTCAATTCCATTAATGAGGCAAAGGTTCTTGTTGGAATTTGGCTAGAGAGTTTGTATATAAAAGGTCTTGCCTTTATATATTTTTATATTTTGGGGCTTCCCTGGTGGCTCAGATAGTAAAGAATCTACCTGCAATGCAGGAGATGAGAGTTCAATCCCTGGGTCAGGAAGACCCCTGGAGAAGGGAATTGTGACCCACTCCAGTATTCTTTCCTGGAGAAGTCCATGGACAGAGAAGTCTGGCAGGCTACAGTCCATGGGGTTGCAAAAAGTCAGATATAACTGAGCAACTAACACTTTCACTTTTATATTTTTAACAGATGAGTTCAAACTCCACTAAAATCCTTCATTTAGAGGATTTTGTAACCATTAGAAAATCTGTTTCCAAGTTTTTTGACTGTGCATACATGAGTGTTTATGTTAAAATGCATAACAAAATCACATCACAAAAGAAATATCTTTACACAGCTGTCTTTACTCTTTCCAGAACGCAAATTTTATCTAAAAAGCAACTGCTTTCTCAATCAGTGTTAAAACGTTACACTTATTATATAGGAACAGACTAATAGTGATTTTATAATCGTCATCATCTGGTAGCAAAGTGCAGCACAGAAAAAGTCAGAAATTTTAGGATACTTTTTTTTTAAAGAAAATGGCGTGACTTAGAATACTCCTTTGACTACGTGGGCTTCACTGGTGGCTCACATAGTAAAGAGTCTGCCTGCAGCCCAGGTTTTGATCCTCGGGTCAGGAATATCCCCTGGAGAAGGAAATGACAACCCACTCTAGTATCCTTGCCTGGAAAATTCCATGGACGGAGCCTGGCCGGCTACAGGGTCGCAAAGAGTCAGACACAACTGAGCGACTTCACTTTCTCTGACTAAGTGCATTTTCCTTATATAAAGTGTGAGCTTCTGTATGTTGTAAAGGATTTTCATCATCACTTTTCATCTAGTTACAAAATATTTTAAGGAAAAATCTTTTTGTGAAATTAACCACAGTGGTCACCATGGCCCCCAAACTGTGATCATCTCAATAAGCTGGCATCAAACAAAGATGTGAGGGACACACCTTTGGTCCCTCTGCGTCAGTGGAGAGCCCTCCCAGTCCTGCAGGCACCTTTATGATATCCATAAACTGAACATAGACTGAAGGTCCCATTTTCAGTCTGTACATTAAGCACTAATAATCTTCCATTTTTTGTTCTGTTTTCATAAAAAGAAAAGACAACTAGAAATAGAAACTGCCATATTTTCTACCCTCACCCCAGGGGGTCATCCTGTACCTTCCCCCACACCCACCTCCTTGGGGGACACAAATGTCCCTTTGGAGACCAGTGCTCAGGAAACCTTTGTGAGAATGGCGTCTGCAGTTCTTTTTACCAAATGGTGACAAATTCTCCCTGTTATTTTTCATTTTGTCCCAAGTTCCCACCTTCTTCAGGGTTTGTATCCTGTGCCCACTTCTGGAACAGTCCATATTCTACAAACCACATCCTCTGACTGAATCTCTTTTTCTTCTTTTGTACATCATACCCCAGAGTATTTTCCTAAACAGTTAGAGCTACCCTCTGGAGAGTGGCCTCAAACCCTCTTTGTGGTTTTTTAACTACCTCCCTTCTTTCCACTAAGAAGCTATGCAGAGGACGGGGACACACGGATACAACTTCTTTCCTAGCTCCTCTTCCTGGGATTTTTAGAAGAATGCCATTGGGCTGAAATATCTAGCCAAGTGATTCAAGTATAGACAAAGTCACTGATGATATGTTTTCCTTTATTGTTTCAGACTGTGTTTGGAGAAAAACTGGTGTCTAAATTCTTATTTGAGAGTGATTTCTCAGATGATCCAATGCTCCCCTCACCTGACCAACTCAGAAGGAAAGTGCTTCTCAAAAATAAGAAATTAAAAGCCCATCAGACACCGGTGGATATCTTAAAGCAAAAGGTACGCTCTTGTTAAAGAGGTTACAGGGATGCTCCATGCCCAGAACAAAGAAATTGATGTCATTCTAAACTTTCAGCCAGGTAACCAGTTTTTGGAGATTCCCTTTCCTTGAATGATACATTTGAGTTTTGGCTTTTGTTTTAACAGACTGATAAATACTCTCTTCCCACTCACCTAAAATTTTATTTTGAAAAATTGATAGAGAATGCACCTCGTTATTTAATTTATTTTGGGCAGAATAATGTGTGACCTTCATCTCTGGACCTGAGCTTCACAATTCTCAACCCCTCAGTGGTCACTGGAGTCCCCTTTGGAAAGAGTCCCTGCCCCTGTGGACCCCTGAGGTCAGTAGTAGACCCCAAGTAGCAGCAGCTCTGTGGTCCTAGCCCTGTGGAAGCTGGCACAGTGTATCACTGTGGTATGTGGACCCCAAGTATCTGCTTCACTCATGACATCTATACTCAGAGGACCCCAAACTTGCCTGCAGAGCAGGGCCCTCTGCCCAAAGATCTGTGAAAAAGTTCAGGTCCAGGACCGGTGAGTCCATATGCCAGGTTACACTTACTCATTGCATAGAATGACAGGTGCCAACACTATTTGCCCTATTTAGGAGGGCACTGTTGGAGAAGGCAATGGCACCCCACTCCAGTACTCTTGCCTAGAAAATCCCATGGACGGAGGAGCCTGGTAGGCTGCAGTCCATGGGGTCGCTAAAAGTCGAACACGACTGAGGGACTTCCCTTTCACTTTTCACTTTCATGCATTGGAGAAGGAAATGGCAACCCACTCCAGTGTTCTTGCCTGGAGAATCCCAGGGATGGGGGAGCCTGGTAGGCTTCCATCTATGGGGTTGGACAGAGTCAGACACGACTGAAGTGACTTAGCAACAGCAGCAGTTGGCCCTGAAACATCACTTTTGAAACTTATCACAGCCAAGAGCTGCTGCATAAACCTCAGCCCCCAACAGGAGGAGAATAGTATTTATTTTGTATAAATATATAATAGATAACATAAATTATGTACAAATGTAACATATAAAAACCATACTTGTCAAATAAATCAGCCCGGTCAGACTTAAATTTGATCAAAAAAGGTCTGGCTTTATTTTTTTATTCACATAAACATTATATTATCATCCCTCTGATGCACATCTCACTTCTGAATTTTAATTTCAAGGTAGATGGATAGACAGATAGAGGAAAGGAAGGGAATAAGGGTAGATAGATAGATGATAGAGAGATAGATACAAATAGATGATAGACAAGACATACAGCCTTGAATGTATTTACTGCCTGGATGAAATAAGATGCCCCCTTCTTTCATTTCTTAAGACTCTCTCAGGAGCTCTGCATCCTCAAATGTTCTTTTTACTGCCTGGAATGGTTTTTCACCTCATCTTCTGTGTCACTGTAAGATTGTTGCTTGATCAGTGAGAATTCTGCTTGTTTTTTGTAAAATGAGAAGAACAATCATGAAGAGAAGGTGGGAAGGGAAAATTAGCCAACCACAAGCTTGTTCTCAGGCAAGCCTGTTTTTAAAAGAGTGCCCAAACATGTTGAAAAATCTTGAGTCTGGAGATTGGTTTCTTTTAAAGATCCAAACCTGCATGTTCCTAGAAGTCTTCATGTACCCTGGAGGTACACAAGGCCCAATTTGACCATCAGGGACAGCTCTGGGCCGAGAGTTGCAAAAGCAGCCACCTTCAGGGGCCAACCAGGAAACATAAACACAAGAGCCAGCTGGATATGTAACAGCTGGGAAGTGGCGAGGAGGGCAAGGGAGTACACATGGCTTCATGAATGAGCAACCCTAATAAAAATTCTTAGAACACTGCATCAGCCAAACAAGTCTGGAGGTGAAGTCAGCGCTAAGTGCCACCAGTTTGAGACCTCTACTAGCTCTGCCTTTGTCCAGATCTGCAGTCCCCAAAGCTGCTGCATTTACCTGGGTTCCAGAAGCCAGGAGACCTATGCAGATGGGCTTTATTTTGAAGCCGTTTGACTAAAATGTTAGCATGTGTATGCTTATGCCCGGCCCTCCTCAAATTCTACAGCAGAAACTGACTCCCTAACACAAAAGGCACTTTTTCTGTGGCAGCCCTGTTCCTCCACTCTGCTTTCTTTATCCAGAAATTACTGCCCACATCTCAGTGCCAAGCAGATGCTGCTGCCCTCTGCTCTATGGTCTTCAAGACGTAGTTGGATGTTCTTGTAGCTGCTGCCTTTCCTGTTCTTTGCAGTGACTTACACAGTGTCCATTCCACTAATGAATAGATTGTGCTGTTGCAAAAGTCTTCTGTATGTGAAGCCCAATCTTCCTTCCTGTTCCTCCTACTCTTTGGCACAACTTTCCTCTGCAGCTGCACAGACTAATTGCCCATCTTGAAAGCCAGCATGTGTCTTCTCACCAGCTTTTCTCTTCTCCAAGCTAAACGTTCCCGTTGTGTTAACAGTGCCTCACAGGATATGACTCTTCCATTAAGACTATTTTGATATTCATACATTTGTGGATATGCTTGAATTTGTCCATCTTAAAATATGATTTCCAGAACTAAGTTTATGCTCAGGATCTGTCAACTCAAACAGTGTAAGCATCCCCTCTCTTAATCTGAACTTCAAACCTCAGTTAATACACCCTCAGACTGTTCTCGCTATTTCAGTTCTTTAACACCTACCAGGCCCATGTTGAGTTTGTGGAAAACAAACAGTTCAGTTTTGTTTTCACAGGACTAAACTTATGTCTAGTCTCCTCATATTTCCAGGTTTACAATTAACGTTAACCTTCCGCATAGCAGGAGCCTCACATTTATCGCTATTAAATTTGCTCTTCTTGGTTTGAGTACGTTATTACAGCATATAAGGTTCCCCGTGGGTTTTTACATTAGTCATCCAATGTATTTTTAGCAGTTTTCCAAACTGTGCCTTCGTCCAGATTGCCCTTGAGCGAGACAGCCCAGTGGAGAGCCCTGTGGCCCTTCTTGCAGGACCTCCCTGGAGTTTAGGTGATTGTCCCTCCTGTCTGGTTCTCTGTTCTCTGAAACCCACATTTCTGCAGAATCTGGTTCAACTTCTTTCTTTATAGAATAGAAATTAAGGTCTAGCCATCTATGGGACTTTCTCCAAGCCTCCCAGCTCATAGTGGCGGAGGCAGGATTCTGATTCAGGTCTTTAGGAAAGACCTTGTCAAAGGCAGTCCAGAAGTCAGGATACATTGATAAGAACCACTGGGGCAGGGACTTCCCTGGTGGTCTAGTTGCTAAGACTCTGCATTCCCAATGCAGGAGGACTGAGTAGTTTGATCCCTGGTAAGGGAACTAGATCCCATATGTCACAACTAAAGATGCTGCCTGCTGCAGCTAAGACCCAGTGCAGTCAAATAAAGAAAGAAAGAATCACTAGGGCACTTTCAAAGACACAGTCTTAGGTCCCAAATCTGCCTAACTAAATCAGAATTGCCATAAGGAAATCCTGGTAATCTGTTTACTTAAAAATGATTTTTACCATCCTGAAAGTCACAAAATGCTGCTAATCTGTTATTTCCCACAAAGTGAGTTACCTTACCCAGAAGGTCTAAACAGGTTTCTGTATGGGAGATTTGTTCTTAGTAAACTTTTTCTACTTCCTTCTAGTCGCCTCTTTATTTTCTGTGTTCTCACAACCAAATAATCCATTCTGAGACTTTGTCAGGTATCACCTTGACATTTCCTACCTTTTGACTTCCACAACTTATTTCTTCCTCCTTTTGGAAAAAATGGGACATTGTAACCCCATTATCAGTGTTTTAAGCACAGTTCCAGACACCTGTGATTTTCCAGGTAGTTCCCTGGTGGCTCAGATGGAAAAGAACCTGCCTGCAATGCAGGAGACCCAGGTTCAGTCCCTGAGTCGGGAAGATGCCCTGGAGAAGGGAATGGCTACCCATCCCAGTATTCTTGCCTGGAGAATTCCATGGATAGAGGAGCCTGGCAAGCTACAGTCCATGGGGATGCAGAGAGTTGGACATGACTGAGTGACTAACATGTTGACAGTCATATTGTCAAGGCCTTTAAGCCTGACAGGTTGTGAGTCCAGACCTGGTGATCTGGGTTCACATGAGGCTGAGTGATGCATGCCTAGAGCTCAGAACCAGCCAGTGTGCTCAGAACCATCCCTAACGTAGAGCGTCTGAGTCCTTTCTATTCAAAGAACTCACCGTCAGCAAGGACAGGCTGACTTACAGCCGGATTTCTGAACCCTTGGTCTTCTGAACTCCAACCTGCTAGACTCAGACAATTCACTCTCAGTGCCAGGTGCTGTGCTGGGGCTGGAGGAACAAAGCCAGTGAGACACGGCTCCTGCCTGGGCCTGAGCCAGTTTCTTCACCTGACCCCTACCTCTGACCCTCTGACCTATATCTGAACTGCTTTTATCAAGGGCGGAGATCCTGTTCTTCTGTCCTAACATAAGTAGGATATTGCAAAGAATAAGGAAGTCAGGTCTTGACTGTCATTGGGCCACCCATTCCATGTTTCCCGCACTGGGGGAAGTACCTGCAAGTTGATGGGACCTTGACACTCGCTTTCCTGTACCTGGTAATAAAACTTTGAATGGCAGCTCTCCTCTTCCTGGTTCTCCCAACTTTCTGCCCAGGGTGGGGCATGGTGGGGTGGAGTGGGGGGCCACTTCCCAGCTCTTGGCATTGCCATTCATGATACTTGGCTCCACCCTGTGTGTTTACTGTTTGGAGGCTATTTGCTTATCCAGGACAGATAGACTTGCTTCTGTGGCTCACTTGTGCCTGGAGCATATTTCCCAAAGTTTGAAAGAACGCTAATCCTATGAGACACTCTGGGGAAAAAAAAAAAAAAAATTCCAGTTAAATAAGCGTGGGAAAGGCTGCACTGGAGATCTTTGAAGAACCGTGATGCCCTTTAGCATATCTAATGAAGGCTCTGAGAAACTCTGTAGTAGGAATGTGTTTTAGTTTCTGTAAGATGTTGTTTTCAAACTTCCATTGTCATTGTGTTGTGTGGTTACTGTAATTGTCATTTTTTTATATAACAGCTGTTAATACCCATGGAGCTAGTGTTCCATAAAAATTTTGAGCTTAGGCCATATTCAGTTATCTGGGGTGGACTACACTGTAAAAGATTTATCTGGATACTGACATAGCCTAAATCCTATCTTCCTTATGTATATATTTTATTATAAATACAATATAATCACATTTCAGGAAGCTTAAGGAAGAATTATTGTAAAATACGCTTAATTCCGAAGCCAAACACAACTGTATCATGGGGATTCTTAACCTTCACAGTATCTATGGATAGAATTCAGGAGGCCTCTGAAGTCAGAGGAAAAATTTATATTTTTCTTTTTTGGCCACACCATGCAGCTTGCAGGATCTTATTAATAGTTCCCCAACCAGGAGCTGAACCAATGCTCCCTGGAGTGGAAGCGCAGAGTCCTAATCACTTGAGCCTCCAGAGAATTCTCGAAAAAAACAAAAATTACATCTTAATTTTCACTAACCTATAGCTAAAATTTAGCCCTTCCTCTGATTATAAATATAAGAAACACACCAGAATAAAGTTGATAAAGTATGTCTTTGTCAGCAATAGAAATCACAGGTTTTTCATATTATATCAGAGTTGCTGCCATTATCTCTAAGAATTATTTATGCTCATCACTATTTCACAAGCATTACATGACCTACCATTATATATTTTTCACTGTGTTAATAAAGAAGCATATATTCCTATAGCACTGATTTGTCCTTTTAACATTTGATAACTGTAGTCAACATTCCTTTTTTCCTTTGTAATCTTATATATTTTATTCTATGCATTTAAAATATTCTGAGACGGGATCTTTTCTACCAGACTGCCCAAGGGATCTGTGCCTGATGTATTAACATTTAAAATTTAGCCTTTTATGCATGACATTTTATAATCATTATATAGAGACATAAAGGTATTAATGCATAGTTATTAAACAAATAATATAGAATTACATATATTTGCATAGATATGTATATGTATATACTCCCATAGATGTATATGCTTATACTTACAAGTATATATATGTATATACTTGCATGACTTAGTTTCTCTATTGTTGGACTTTTAGATTAATTCCTGTTTTTAATTCACGCAAATAACTTTGGCTGTATTTTGGACTCTTTCCTTATGCTTGGCCCCCAGATTTTTATTTATTCTTATGTCCTGTGTTATTCCCTCACAGTAATTCTACTCAAATGTAGAGGCACATGACCTTTCTGATAGCGCACATCAACTTTCCCGAAACTTCTAAGCCTATTTTGTTAATCTGACTGATAGTTCAGTTAAAAACTTTTCTGAAAAGTTGATAAAACTTTATTTGTTGAAAAAAGTTTATATTGTTCAAGGAATTTTATTTAAATCAACTATTCTTTTTTCCCATCCATAGGAATTCTAACATTTCTCTCAATGTCAAAGACCTTTAGATAGTATTTTAAGAAGCAGGGAGCAGTTTTTTAGCAGAGATTTTCTTTTTCAAAATGGATGGGCTGACTTACTTCCCCATCATTCAGGATTGATGGTTCTCTGAAGCACCCAGGTTTCTCCTGGGAAGGAGGGAAGTAGTCCTAGGGGACCTGGATTCCAATTCCTTGTGACAGTTTTCTAAAAGTTCCTGGATTCCTCCTGCAAAGATGTTAACATTTGCCTAAGTATTGATGTATTTTAAATGAATGTAGAGTTTGGGGGTTTTTCCCCCCAGATAATCAAAATAGGTTAAGCCCCTTTTTAGGACTATGGTAAGCATTGGGTAGTCCTTTTGAAAACCATTAATGAAAGTTTAGTATCTGGGTATCTGCAATCTTTAATTGTTGATATCTTACAGGCTCATCAGCTAGCATCCATGCAAGCTCAGGCTTATAATGGTAGCAATGCCAGCTCCCCACCTGCTAATAATGAGGAAGAGGAAGATGAAGAGGATGAATATGATTATGATTATGAATCCCTCTCTGATGGTAAGAGAGCCAACACAACGCTGTACTCAGGGAAGCACACTTAGATGGTTTTTCTACTGGGTTTTTTGATGTCTTTTTTTTTTTTTCCAAAATAAGTCTGGCACTCCATAGACAAACAATACAGATTGTTGTAATATTATCTAAGAGTTTCTGAATCCTGTTACTTAGCAAGGAGGACCAAGCAAGGAACGGGATTCTGTCCGCCACCAGAGCCATTACTAAAGGAAAGAAGAGGATGTGGAAAGCAGCACAGGAGTTGTTCCTAAATTGGTTTCTAGAGAAGGAGGCAGAATTACAGCAGAGAGACCACATTCTTAGAAAGAAAGTGAAGTTGCTCAGTCGTGTCCGACTCTGCGACCCCATGGACTCTAGTCTATCAGGCTCCTCTGTCCATGGGATTTTTGTCGATTGTGGTTAAATCTTTTCTATCTCCTGAATCACCTGCAGGGGGCAGCATCGAGTTCCCATGCTTCTCTTCGCTGCTTGCACTCTTGTTTTGCAAGAGCATGGGAAAAAATGAAGCATCATTCCCCTTCTGCACCTGCCCCCACTATCCTGGTTCTCATATTACTAAGCCAACCAGACATTTCCTTCTGGCCCCACTAAAAGGTAAAACAACACGAGTGAAGACTAATGGTACACTACAAAAAAGTCACAGGAATGATATTACCTACCCCAGAGGATTAGGTTTCAGGTGTATTTCATCTGGACTAAATTCATATCTCTGCTAGAGATTACAAAATGCTTCCTCAGGTACCACTGCTGATGATAGATTGTTTTAATTTTGGCAACATCTGAAAGACAAATATGTAGTCATGGGAAAAAAAATGCCAAAGTTCCTGTTTACTTAAACATTTAAATGTAGACTATTACTTCTCATTGTTTTGTTAATGTGTAGATATACCCAGACCAGCAACCATTTACCACTTGCATTAAGACTGCATCCAAGGGATGCCCATGGAAGTCCAGGAGCTGGAACTTTCTCTTCATTTCAGGGCATGCAGGTTCCATCCCTGGTCAGGAAGCTGGGATCCCACATGCGTCACAGCCAAAAAGCCAAGACATGGAACGGAGGCAGTGCTGTATCAAATTTACTAAAGACTTTGAAAATGGCCTACATCAAAAAAATCTTAAAAAATGACAGCCAAGCCTCCTCCAAATATCCTCTTCTCATGCAGCATGATTGTCTAGTCATGTTTCCATGAGCCTCCATCATGGCCAGCAGCTACCGTCTAATCTGTTTCTACCCCCAAATATAATACTAGTCTCTGTCCATTGAATAATTGTCCTTAGTAGTAGCTGATGGCTTCATGTGCTCAGCTACTCAGTCGTGTCTGGCTCTTTGTGATCCCCAGAATTGCGGCCAGCCAGGCTCCTCTGTCCATGGTGATTCTCCAGGCAAGAATACTAGAGTGGGTTACCATGCCCTCCTCCAGGGAATCTTCCTAACCCAGGGAGCGAACCCAGGTCTTTGGGTGGATTCTTTACCATCTGAACCACCAGTGAAGCCTGAGAATATTGGAGCGGGTAGCCTTTCCCTTCTCCAGGGGAACTTCCTGACTCAGGAGTTGAACTGGGGTCTCCTGCATTGCAGGCAGATTCTTTACCAGCTGAGCTACCTGGGAAGCCCTGACTGCTTCATGCCATCGACTAAAAACTGACTTGAAATCCTGTCAGTTAACACAAGGGACATATTCTCTAATTGGGAGACTGAAAAAGGGTGATAACAGGAAGGAGTCAAGATCGTTCCTTATATCCTATTCCTCAAAAGCTGTAGGAAGATCCTCTGGTAAAGAGAATGGTAACCCACTCCAGTATTCTTGCCTGGAGAATTCCATGGACTTAGGAGCCTGCTGGGCTATAGTCTATAGCATCACAAAGAGTCAGACTCAACTGAGTGGCTAACATCTTCACTTTCACCTTTGTGAATCCACTGAAAGCAAGTCAGGCTGAAAACTCACCTAGGTAGTCCAGTTTATCTCTGTGACAGCTCTGGTCCTCAGTTTTCACATATATAAAATGAGCAAATTTCTCTGAAACCTTTTTTGGGCTATAAAACTGTGACAGTTCCTGGGAACTATCTGAAAATTACTTCCAGAAAATCTAAAGGAGGTTGCAAATGAGGCTCATTTATTTCAGAGAGTACTGCTCTGCCTTTTGGCCAGTAAGTTCTTAATGAATATTCATTCAATTAGATTTTATTAAAGCAACATCAATTAATTTTTCCCCAACCTTGCTGTACATCTTAACTAGCATTGAACATGCACTACAGATTTGAATTTACAACTTTATATAGACATTCTATGCCTTCATATATATGAAGTCTAACGATTGCATGATTCTAACAAATTAATCAATTTCTGTCCATTCGACGTGAAGTGTTTTGCGCACTGTTAGGACCCTCAGTAACTGAAAGTGTGTAGCATGAATGTGGCAGCGTGATTAACATTGACAGTTTGGTGCTTCTTCTATTGCTAGTCTTTGCATCCCTTAATAGTCAAACTATCAAATCATGGAAGAGTTCTTATTTCATTTGTCTTGTAATTTAAGCTGTTGTTATTTATGCTTTACTTCATACCTTAATTTAATTGATCTGGCTTCTGGCCTTAATTTCCTTACTGTTATCCCCTTTCTGATTCTGTTTTTCTGTAGCAGACGTCCTTACTGCTTCTCCCGCTCCTAACAGTCAGGAAGGTAAAGCCATTTGAACCTGGCATTTTAACTGCATGAATGTCAGCATTATTTCTTATTGTTTAGGTCCGATTCACATGCGACACTTATAAGAACAGAAATGTCATTAACTGATTGGTCTCATTTATTTCTTGGCAGCCTGCATGGCCCTGATTTGGTATAAGGATATTTTGGTCTAAGCATTTGTGGTCTGATGAGATAGTAAATTGTGGGTGAGAAATGAGCTTTCTTGTTTATCGTTTTAAAAGAACATAATCCTGTTTATTTTCCTAAAACCTTTAAAGTCATTTTGAATAGAAATACCAAAGCAAGAGCAAAGTATAAGATTATCTGTCATACTTTGGAAATGTTTAAATCTGTCTTGATTCCTCACCTTAAGAGTTTCCCTTCATAAATTGATAGACAATTATGAAAACTTTACTTTCCAATTAAGTATATTTGTGAAAACTGCATGGCAAATAACAATGCCTTTTTCCCCTCTGGTTTTAACATTTCTAGAGGTAAAAGAAAATAATCACTCTTTTTGAATAGAAATACCAAAGCAAGAGCAAAGTATAAGATTATCTGTCATACTTTGGAAATGTTTAAATCTGTCTTGATTCCTCACCTTAAGAGTTTCCCTTCATAAATTGATAGACAATTATGAAAACTTTACTTTCCAATTAAGTATATTTGTGAAAACTGCATGGCAAATAACAATGCCTTTTTCCCCTCTGGTTTTAACATTTCTAGAGGTAAAAGAAAATAATAGCTTCATTTTTAAGTGAGAGTGATTAAATCATGTCTATACCATCAAGAAGTGATTCAACCACTCAACTTTTCCCAAACTTGTGTGCTGAGAGCTTCTTGACTGGGTATCTTCCATACTCTGTGCACAGTTCTAATTGTCTGTATGAAAATGAATTTTCTCATTTAGATTATGTCTATACGGTACCAAAATTCCTGGTAAGTTAGTGCATTCAATCAAAGATGAATATATTATTTAACAAAATTTTAAAATTTAAGCCATTATTTTGGTAACATGTAATCAGCACCTCAGTCTTACAGATAAACACAAGTACCTGGATATTCTTGGAGTGATGTATATACATAACCTTAAGTGAAGCTTCAGTGCTTATTCACTAAAGCCTACCAACTCCTTTTCAGACAACATTCTAGAAGACAGACCTGAAAATAAGTCATGTAATGACAAACTTCAGTTTGAGTATAATGAAGAAATCCCCAAGAGGATCAAGAAAGCAGATAACTCTGCTTGCAACAAAGGAAAGGTAGGTGCATGGTTTCTGTTCAATTGCACTTGGACATGATATTGTTGCCAGTTTCAGACAGGATTTCACTCCCTCCCTATCCCTTTGCTTCACCTTGCCCCTCATTTTGCCTTGAATGCCAAAGCCCATACAGTGATGATATGGGCCCCCTTCTGTCATTTATAGAAAGTTAGCCATTTATTCATCCAGCCAGTACCTACTGGAGGTGTAGTGCATAGCAGGCACTAAGGCAGCACAGGAGGTGATTTAGCAATGGAAGTAAACATGTCAACAATGCTTGGAAATGATTACAAAGAGCAGTGATTACACATTGTTATCAGATCATCTGGAAGATGAAGCTGAGAAGCAGATGAAACAGGGCATTCAGAGCAGGAGGATGACCTGGTATCTTTAGTGAATTGCCAGAAGTTTTAAAGTTGTTTGGGATGGCCAAGAAGATGAACGGGGCTGATTGGGAAGTGTTAGCAGAGGGAGGACACTAAGAATGGAAAAATAAATGAGATACCTGGACCCAGTCTCAAGTGCCTCACAGTGTTAGACTCTGAGCAAATCCATAGTTGCAGTGACATTGTTGGAGAATAAAATAACAAAATATGCCAAAAATTTGAGCCACAGAAGATACATACTCCATCATCTATTTGTTCAACAAATATGCATTAAATGTTCTACATTTAAGACCCTGAACTATGTACCCTTGGGGAAGATGAAGAATGTTAGACTCAGCCATTGCTCTTAGAAAGCTTTCCTCTAGGGAAGGTGTTAGAATGTGTATATGGATAAGTAGAGT